>OMOW01116221.1:0-15898 GCA_900312555.1 Lamprogrammus exutus | reverse complement strand
ATTTGTGTGTTTTGCAATGTGGATTAACCTAATACTTCACCTGCTGCTGATTGGAATGACGTTCAACACTTGCACAGACAAGTGACATAGTTCAGTACAGTGTGTGTGTGTGTGTGTGTGTGTGTGTGTGAGAGAGATAGAGAGTCTGATTATGTTTTCATTGTCAACATGACAGTGAGTGTGTTGCTAGGGCCTCCCTTTTAAATCTGCATCTCTCTCTTTACACACACACACACATATACACACACACACACACAATGAGGCTAAGCAGACTGACTGTACTACCTGGCGGGGTGCCTGTGGCTCAGTAGGTTGCAGGTGGCTGTAAATGGGTTAGTTAGACCAGGACACAGACAGTCTGAGACTATTAAACACACTCTGTTTCTGTCTCTCTCTCTCTCTCTCTCTCTCTCTCTCACACACACACACCAATGTTTTCTATATTTTTCACTTAATTTATGTGTTGTCTTTCTCTTATTCCTCTACGACCCTGCAATGAATATGCAACAAGGAGTCTTGGATTACGGGCAAGGACCTTTTGCTAAAGCTCAGTGTGTGAGTGTGTGTGAGAGATTGAGTGTGTGTAGGCTGGTGCATGCATGCTTGAGTATGTGTGTTGGTGTCTTAAGCCAGGCAGAGCAGAATACCGTCCATTGTAAGCGCAGGCGTGTGTGATTTGTGACACATGCCTTAAGACACTGACAGGCAACAACTTGGACACCAAGGGACCAGACAGTCCATGCACAACAGATGCTTTCCTGCTGACAGTACTGAGGTAAGACCACTCTCTGTCGTTTTACAACCCATAGTTTCATTACCTATTTGTTCATCGTCACAAATACAAAAGTATTTCCTCCAAGCAGTCCTTACCTGTGACTTTATACAGACATTTTTGTAAGATGTGTACCAAAACACACTTTGTGCGCGCGTGTGTGTGTATAAGACAAGGTTGAGTGACTGAAGGAGCAGTTTTATAGATGGACTATTTTATTGTAAGATGTGTTGTGATTTTAGATTCTCATATCTGCCATTTATTCTCTCATTTAATGATTTGAAATTGGACTTGTTATTATATGTTAGATTTGTAGAAAGTGCGGATAAATGTTTTTTTGTTTTTTTTTAATGTTTTATGTATATGTTTTAATGTAGAAAAGGCATGGGTTTTGGGTTAAATAAAATACAAAATATAAATAGCTCTATCATTTTGAGCAACTCAACTAATTTCTCATTCTTTCTCTAGATCTGGTGTTAAGGTTGCAATTTTGTAAAGGAATGTTTCATTTCTAGTGCTGGGCTGTGCAGAGTGTGTAGTGTTAGAGAGGATTAGCGGGGGGAAATATTTTTAGGCTCATTGTTCAACCATGAAGAGGTCATGCTTTTACCAATGTTGTAGTTTTTCAATGCAATCTCGTTGTTGATCATTTTCCCCTTATGACATGTATTGAGAAATGGAAATAGCAACCTGTAGACAGTGACTGTTTATCACCCTATGAGTTCCATAGAACACACATACCTCTACCATACTCATAATCATTGATCAAAACATAACAAGGTGGAAATATTTGCAGCCAAAAGTTGCCCAGAAAATATCTGCCCACTGCAACATCTCAGGGTAGCTGTGCGCAATGTCACTCTCATCTAAACAAATTGTGTTATGACTGCAAGGCCATTAATTTAGGCTGAATATGAAGAAGTGCATTTCTTGGTTTTTGGTGTTAGATGGCAGGAAATAAAGACAACATCATCTGGCATCCTCTGACATCAACGCTTTATTTTGCTTTCTGATGTTTTGCTTCCATTATCATTAGCATTTATCATTTCTGATTGTATATTAGTAAATCACTTCAGCCCATTTCATGACAAATTACCTTTCCTTTTATATATCGACATGTTTGCTTAAAATATCGGCAGCGGTGCCCTGACTGCACAGACTCCCGTAATGTCTATATTTGACCTACCTAAAAGGTCACAAGCATTATTACACTCAGCTCAGTCGTAAGGGTGTCAGACCTTGAGGGTCCCAGGTTGGAGTCATTGTGGGTGTGCCTTTCCCCCACCAGCTTTGCACTGAAGTGCTGGTCATTAAGGTGCAGTTTGTACATAATTCCTCTGCTCAAAATCAAAGACATTATCTGTCCTTCTGTGGTACATCAAGTTTATAAGCTTGGCTTCCCCACCATATTTGACGGAGCGGAGACATGGGAGATGGTAGCTCCCTTGTTATGCCAGAGTTTTCAACTTTATCAGTGTTAGTTGAAGGTTAAGGTAAGGGTTGTGGTTAAGGTTAGGATTATAGTTAGGGTTATGGTTATGTTATGGTCAGGATTAGGGTGAGATTTCACGCGAAGAAAACCCTGCCGGTTCAGGAATTTGTTGTGGTAGTAAGTAAGGCTGGGCGGTATATTGAATATTTATCGTATATTCACATTGATTTTGCTGGATTGCTGGAAGATGCGTTTTCATATTTATCCGTGTTAGTGTGGATGGGCTATGAGTCTGGTGCAGCAAGAGATGTAGAATTAGTACCTAAGAAAAACATGCTCCATGATATGGAGATGGTTTGAGTTTGAGACAACAGATTCAGAGCAAACCATTGCGTTTTATAAAGTATGTACAAGGAAGGTAGCTACCAAATATGGAAGCACAAGCAATATATTCCACAGCCTCAAACAGCAGCTTTCAGTACAGAGAACGCATGAAACTGTGTGGGTCATTGTCAATTAATACTGAGATTAATATCAAATATCGCCAAAAGATTTAAAAAATATTGTGATGAATATTTTTTACTAATATCACCTAAAATATTTGGAAAGAACCATAGCTAGCTACAGTTTAGAATAGTATGTTTTTATTCTATGAAAGTTGTCTAAATTTGTGTATTAACTTTTTTATCAACCTTTTTAGAATGCGATTGCTTCTTTTAAAGCATACTTGCTGCCTGTGAATATTTCATGTTGTATTTGAGCTACTATCATCACACTCATGCTCACAGGAACAGCACTGTGCGGTGATGTTGATGCAGTGGCCACAGTTGGAACTGCAGATCATGTGATGCCCTGGGACCCAGAGAGCCTTTTTCAAAGCCATTACAAAAGAAAAAAGCATCATGAACATTTAAAGGTTTGTGTGAATAATTTGAACCATTAAATTCAGTAAATTGTCAAAGCCATGAAGAGGTATATCAAGCTATATATTTTTATCGCACGTGTTATTGACACCGCAGTGGGAAGCAGGAATTTTTTTTCAGCGTGTATGCCGAGTGAGCAGCTTTCATTGGAATTGAATGGGCCATTATGTTTAGATTCATTATCCGCTCTTAGATCTATGATCGGAAAAGCCTGTAATCCACACTTGGCTGCTATTTGTGTTATCTTTAGTTAAGCTGAAATCAACCGCTCTCAGAGGGTGAGCATTATTTGTGTATTTCTATTGAGGTGAGTGTCTGACAGGGTCAGGTCATTCATATTGTCCCCATTTCTCAGCTTCTTGTGTAATCACAACAGGACATGTTATCATGTATGTCTTGACAATTTGTCAGTTGAAATGTATGGAAGTTGAACAGTTTTTTCTTTTGAAATTGGTCTCCCCTTAAAACTGCAAGATTCAGTCACCAGTTAAGTGGTATTTGTGCAGATGTGGCAGCACAAAAAAAAGCACAAAATTGTTTTATCCTCGCACACCTGCACTGTTAGCCATGGCTCAAGCTGTCAGGTGGGCATGGGAATATGCGTGGGAATATGTGTAAACTGAAACTATTAGTTGAGGAATTCATCTCTAGTATGTTTAAACATGCACTGTATGCCAAAATTAAAAACATTTCTTTATATGCCATTGTCTCTATTCTAAAAAGAACAACTGAATGCTACGGAAGAGGAGAGGTGGCAGAGAAAAATAAGTTGTGTCCCCAACTTATTAAATCATGGAAATGTGATAATTATCTTGTGGCCACAAGATAGTTATGTTGTGATATCATCCTATAATGTAAAAGAATGGAATCTTCATGACATCATGGACATTGATGAAGCTATTTTGATGTATTTTAAACTATAGGAATGATGTACAAAATTATAATAACGTCATTAACATGGAGGCATGGTTATATTATTGGCTGTGTGTCCTGAAGAGACACCAGTACCCCTACTCCACAGACTCCTGAAACGGCAGGGTTGACTTGACCCCAGCCCTGACAGTGAAGGAGCCAAAGAAGAAGACATCAAGCTGATTCCAACCATGTGTCATGTCTGCACATGCAGATGAAATGACCATGATTGGCGTCCACTGATTTGTGATATCACAAATCAGGCTCATAGAATTTCATCAACTCAGATTTCAGTGACAACTGTGAAAAGTGAAAGTCAATACAAACCCACAGGAAAAAAGTTTTTGAATGTTGGAAAATAAAACAGTAGTCTTTCACAGCAAACACTAGATATTACTATTTTGAAAAAAACAAAAACACACAAAAAAAATCAACCATATGGGTTGACTTTGAAAATATCCACTGATTGTTCTTCTGTCAAACCCAGAAAAAATATGAAGAGCTCATTTGCAAAAACAGATAGTTGAGTTTTTATAAATGTTTTTCTATGCATTCCCAGTAACATCAAGCAAACTGAGGTTGGTTTGAAATGAAGGAAAACTAAAACTAAAACAAAAGAAAAACACACACAAGTAACATTACATTTAATTGGAATGCAGAATAAAAATGTTAAAATTAAACAAATGAAATGTTTCATTATTTCATTTAGAATTAAATAAAAATTTCAAAAAAATTGTACATTTTTGCAAATTAACTCTTCATATGAACCAAAGCCAACTTAAGTTCGGTTATGGATTTGAATGGGTCATTTGGACATCTGCAACCAAGAATACATACAGCAATAACCTTTTCATGTTGTCAGAGATACCAGATGCAAGGATGAGGACTCAAGAGCAGGCAAAACACAGATTTAGGATAAGGAGCAGTCTTTTATTAACATAACTCAAAAAAAGGCTACTAATAACAAAGATTCAAGGCCGGCAGAGTATAAAAATCAGAAACCGAGAAGTCCTAGGTCTCGAGAAAACATAAAGGCATAAAACACACAAGAGTACAAGAACACAGGGAACGCACATCGAGAGGAGGAAACATATCATGAAACATATCAGACAATCTGGCATGGAACAAAGGAGAATGGGCTGGTAAATATGCTGTGGGAACTATTGAGGAAATGGAGATCAGGTGTGTGGTTCTGGGGAGAGGAGTGTGACTGATTGGCTGGTGGGCAGCCTGTGACAGGCAGGAGAGGGAAACGGGAACAAAGGGGAGACACAGCCACATCTGATATGAAGTCCATCAGATGCTCGAACAAGTTGCTTGACCTCAGACTCTACTTCCACAAAAGAGTAAGTAAGTTTTTACCATATCCTCAAGCTTTTCATAGCAGCTTGATGTTCAATAACTTAATTTAGTAACATATCAAACTGCTACAGTAAAGCAAAGGGTTGTTGGTCGTGCATGCTTCAAGATGTGAGCATTATCCTCATTCTTTTCTACATGAGTTAAAAAAATACACACATTCTTCACTACAGGGGTTGTTTTTTTTCTGTGAAAATAGTTCTCATGGGGTTTGACCTCCATCATTCACACACAATTTATCAAATAATCAGATCTGTTCCCACATGGTTCAAGAGTAAGTGAGGACACTTGGCAACGGTTTTCCCAGCCAGTGAAACTGTCAGATTTAACATGCCATTCTATTCTTTGATAGCTGATATGACTTGTGAGACACTTTAAATTAATAAGGCCCGAAATTGCTAAGACAGAATTAGAATTGCTAAGACAGAATTAGCTATTAAAATTTAGTTATTTGAATCTGAGTCAGATCAGAGTTAAACAGTTGCTAAGCAGAAATGTATAAAAACAAATGCAGTGACTAACCAGATATATGATACATATGCTAGAATTTTAAATCAATGTATTGTATTCCAACAATTGAAATTAAGAATTAAAAGAAAACTTCATACAGTTTCTTCAATTTCTTCTGTTTTGTCTGTCAGGTGCTTCGCAGAGATTGTTATCTAACAGAAAAGGTTAGTTGGCTAAAAAGAGGTAAATGTTAGGGCAAGAGTCCAAAATAACTTAGGAAGAGCCTGAGGGTTTCCAACAGATCCTGATACACATTAATTTTACTGACATTGACACCCCAGAATGCCCAGCTAGTCTTGAAGAGACGGCATAAAACCTGAAGCTTTAGGAGTTGTTTTAAAGGGAAAGAAACACTGAGCTGGTGCCCTTTGGGGATTTCAGAAGAGGAAGCTCAGATAAGCTGTTATATTGTTTATGATTAGGACACATCCAGTGTCCATCGTGAAATATGGTCATTCAACATTTCATAAATCATCATAAAGATGACTCCTATTCACCCTTGTGATTGTAAATATGTGTAAGAGAGTAACTGTTTTTGTAATCTGTTTTTTTGTGTTTCTTCAGTTACTTTTTATTTTTTTAATTCAGACTTTTGAAGAAAAAAAACCTTAGTTATTGTGCAATGTGACAAATACCAGCAGTTTAATCTCTCTGTTACTGCATCATATATGTATATATATATATGTATTTAAACTGATTACACGGTTGTTATGCGCAACAAGTCTTAAATCACAGCAATAGCCTGTGGGTGTATTGCAGAGGAAAGAATGACTACATACACTCAGACCTGGGAGCTTCCCTGTACTGCCACAACCTTGTACTGAGTATGATCAGTGTGATAATTCAGAGATTCAAACCCTTTACCTTTCTGTATCATAACCCACTTTGCCAACTAAGCTACTGTAAGTGGTGGATATATTTGGTGGACAGAAGTGTCGGTGTTTCTATTTGATCTAAATAGCTTATAAAGCCATCTAAAATGAATGACGATGCAAAGATGGAAATTTGTTAAGGTAAACTAATTCTACGTAAACAAACTGGTCTCAGAAAGAGATAAACACAGAGAGAACTCCAACAAGTGTATGTGTGTGTGTGTGTTTGCATACATTTTAATGATACTTCTGTCACCCACCAAACTTCACTTGTCCGTGCCCGCATAAATGTTTCTCCTTCTGTCTGAGTGCATGTATCCATGCATCCTTCTCTGAATATCTGCATATGTGACTGGATGGCTGTGCGTCTCTGAATGTGGCGTGTGCGTAAGTGTGTGTGGCTGCAAGGCAGTGAGAGAGGGACAACAAGGGAGGGAGAGAGAGAGAGAGAGGGGGAAATGAGAGAGGTCTGAGAGCTCAATGGGCAAACACTGTGTCCTGATGTGCTAGTGCCTGCTGCTTCTCTGGCAAGTTTTCGTAATAACACAGGATTCTTTAAGTTTGGGGCAGAACTTCCTGCTGCTGCTGCTGTTTATATGTTTTAGCCACATATCTGACAGCTGCTTGTTGTCCTCATTTTTCATCTCAAAAAGGTAATGTATTTGATGCATGTGGGTAATGATAAGATATGTTTATTTTGATATTGTTTGTGCTTTAGAATTATTTTTTGGAGGGTGGTGTAGTTTGTTTTCACAAAAAACACTAACATAGCAACTGCAGATTTGTCTAAACCTTTACGTAAAGTTAATTAAGATAGACATAATTCAGAATTATGTCTTCAGTTTTTGTTTAGGATGGTTATCGTGATTTTTTTTTCTTATTATTTTTCTCCTCTATCCAGTAATCTTGACGTTATCATCCTATTGTGTGTTTCTTTATTAAAGTCTATTTAATTTAATTTTGTGTTTAGATTTCATATCTCCTCAAAGCAATTACTACTATTTGTCGTTCATGACCTTCTGTTAGACAGCGTGACAGCTGATACTGTGTGTGTTTTGTTGGAGTAAACTGGCAACAGCAGTGGAGAAGGGAACATTTTTCAGTACAAATACACATTATTTATATGCATGCTTCTTTGCAGTTGTTCCTGGTTAAGTAACAATTTACAGTTTGCTTCAAGTTCAGTTCTTAATGTGTCTTAAAGTATTTTGTCAGATAAGAAGTAGTGTATTATAGCATGCGTCTGAAGGATGGGGGCTTGAGATGGGAATGAAGAGCGTGTAACTGCTCTCAGGATTTAAAAGTGTAGTTTGTGTGAAAAAAGGTTTGTGGAAAATGGGAGGTTAGTCAGTGTTTCTTGTCTGCACGGCGTCCAGGTACATGACAGGCTCTTGGCTGCGTGGTGGACTGATGTCAGTTTATGGAGGGGAGTAAATTTCATGCGAAACTGCTGGACCGTCGTTCTTAATTAAGATAATAACATTCCACGTAAATTTGCTCTTCCTACATTCTGGCATCTATTTGAGGTTGTGCAAACACTATAAACAATCTAATCGCATTTTAAACGGCTCTTTCATGTTTGGGTTGTATACCGAGTTTTTATGAATCTTCTGTTCAAAGATTGCATGAATAGCTTTATTGCAATTCACACAATACTCACTATGGGGTTTCAAAGTAAAAATGTTTTCTGAGGCAACTGTGCAACAATTTGCAATTGGAACTTGAGTATTATAAATTTTGAAACACACTTTTAATTTGGCTTTGACTCGTTGACCTCTAATTTAACGGATATGACTGTGGCAAACACATGCTGCTCACTGTTGTTCTTAGAGGATATTGCCTCACACGAGAAATTGTTGTGTAATGTTATTGGTGATATGATTCTTAAGATTGAAGTTTACTTTTATCTACTAATTAGGCTTTTACTTCAATTTTATTTTATTTAATGATTATGAATTGCGTTCCATTCATCTGCCCTCACCAACCCTTGAGAATTCTGTTTTTTAAATATCTGTTTCACAAACCAGATTTTTGCTTAGTGTTGTCAGATCCAAAACAAATGAGGACAAACTGACTTGAGTAAATAACTGCAGGAGAATCACTCTTCATCACATTTGTGCCATCCATATTTGAGTAATGTAGTTTTTGCTGTAAATCTTTGATCTTGCATTTGCCTGAAACTTGCCTGAATTAAAGTTTGAAATAATTGTTAGTTCTCCCCAGGCACGTCTTCTTTCTCTGTCTGTCTCCACTTAGTTTTTCTATCTTTCCGGGCTTTATCTTGTTTGTCAGCTTTCACATTCTTGCTTGTGCTTGTATATATTCTCTAATTTCACCTCATTACGTGGATTTGATCAGATAAGAAATGGAACAGGTTATGTAACTAATAGATGTCGTGAAATGGGAAGCATGAAGGCATGTCCCACCCAGCATGATCACGTTATTTCCACAAGTACTATTATTTCTTGGAATTCAAGTATGTATCTCTCTTATATTAGTTTTACCCCTGAAAGATTTGACTTTGTGGTCACATGCGTGATGAGCCCAGATGCTGTTGCAGAATTGTGTATCATTGTCATGGTTTCTAGGTTTGTGGCATGCAGAAAGACATAAACACTAATTTGATATAATGGCTTCAAACAGAAGTAACAAATTGTTATCTTTGTGTTGCAGTTTGTCTCGTATCAAAGTCCCACCACTGAGTGTCTCAGAGGACGAGCAGTTTGTGGAGAAGATTCAAGATTCTTGTAATTGTCCTGCTGGCCACATCCTGTTCCAAATATCACTCTCCTGCCCTATACATTGTTCTGTCTATTGTAGCTGCCTGGTTTCATCCTCTCTGCTCAAGTAACTCCATCCCCTCTCTCTCCCATCAGCCCAGGTCTCCTTCACCTGCCTCAAAAAGAAATGTCCCATTTTTGTTAAACTTGGCCAATACAGTCACTAAACCAATTCCATCCTCCTCTAAACCTACTGGTCCCCTAATGGGCACCACATCAGACAGCAGTGCCGCATTGCCTTCACCATCACTTAGAACCTCTATCCTCCCGTAACCACCTCACCAACACTAACTTCAACTCAACTCAATGGAGGCAAAAGACATGATGATGACGAGCATGTTGAAAATGGACAGAGGAGAGAATGAGGGAGAGAGGGACAAAGGGAAAGAGGAGGAGGAGGAGGGGGTAGAAGGAGAAGAGAAGGAAAACGGGAGACTGATGCTAGCTGATGGGCTCGCAGAGAGAGGACCCAGATCCCTGACTCCCAGCTCAGGACAGCAGGTGTCCAATGGCTTCACCACGTCCACCCCTCAGAGCCCCAGGGAGGAGTCACATACTGGGGCCTCTTCTGGGGGTACAGCCTCTGTGCCTGGAGCGGGGACTGGGTCCTCCGTGCCACTTGCGGGCCTCAGGACTCTGGTGGTCCAACAAACCAGTTTGGAGAGGCCCAGAGAGACCTGGAGCAAGAAGATGGACTTCCTACTCTCTGTGATTGGCTATGCTGTGGACCTGGGAAATGTCTGGCGCTTTCCCTACATCTGCTACCAGAATGGAGGAGGTGAGGAGACAAAAGAGGTGTAGAGGAGTGAAACTGCAAGAAAGAAGAGATATGGATAGGGATGGAGAATAGGTTTTGAGGAGAAATAGAGTGGTTGAAGAGTTGTGAGGAAAGATAAGGAGAGGTTAGATTAATCAGAATTTTCAACTAAAAATTAGTGTGTTTCACTTTTACTTCAGCCTTCTATAAACTGTGAGCTCAGGATTGGCAAAACTCTGAGATCAAGTTCTCATGTACTCATTGTACAGCGTTTCAGTGATTCTAAAGAATACATCACGTAATTGAAAAGTCAACGTACGTACCCGCAGAAAGAATTCATTAAGTACGCCACATTACTGCTCTATATTTTCCACATTACCAGATTGGTTGGAGAAATGATTCTCTGGTACACTGTAATTTCTCAGGGCACAGACCTACGCTATGAGGGACACTGTAGTTCAAGAGTTAATAGTAATTCTTTATACTTGAGCTCATGTCTTACACAAGCCGAGGCACAAAAAACAATCTAAGCGTATGTTTCCACCAAGTCTGTTTGGTCTGCCTGTGCTCTGTTACTACACAATCTTCACCTAGCAGCAAGCAGGCCTCCCTTTCTACATTTATTGAATTTGCAATAATAAAATCTTTGCAATTTCCTGTGTTCTGTGTGCGTGTCCCGTGAAGCGAGTTAGAGATGGGGACTGGGAGACACTTGATAGAGGCAACAGTATTAATTGTGGTTTTTATGAGAACGCCTTCAGTCTCTTTCTCCGTGCTTAATAACCTGTCTCCCAGGCAGCTGCTCAATCAACTCTTATCTTTGCTTTCATGTCACAAAGAGACACAGGCACGCATGTACACACGAACCCGCGCACACACACACACACACAAAATAAATCGATAATCAGATGGAAAGAGAGAAGCAGAGAGAGAGAGATTTGTTATCAAACTCAGCATGTGGTGTCGAAGGGTCCAAGGATCTGGCTGCCATCCTGCTTCTCCTCTGCTCCTCAGTCTGGCCTTTGATTCTCCTTTCATCACTTGTGCATGTTTTCATCTTGCAGGGTAGAAATGAGAGCGCAGGGTTTCTGTTTCCTCGCTTAGCAATGGCAAAGCCAACATCGCAGCAGTTGAATTTGTCATTTGTCAAAACTTATACAGAATTTCTTTATTTTTCCATTTAGCACATTAAATGCAGAGTGATATAAAACAGGCAAAGCAGGTATTGTTGTTTTTGAGTGGACTAGGGTTGTATGAATTATACTGCACTTAACAATATATGTTGATTTTTACAGAGTGTAATTTAATGTTCATCTCTTTATTGTAAATCATTGAGAGGACCACTGAGATTACAGCTGGAGAGTGAATTGGAGGCATTTCTCCTGAGTCTAATTGACTTTTTACTATTCTTCCCTAACACTTTTTCCCTTCCAAATACTCTCCTCTCATTTACCCCGCTGTTTCACCTTCTATCCTTCACTCTATCCTGGGTTATTTGTCCTCCAATGCACTCTGTCTTCCCCAATTTCCTCCGTCCCTATGCCTCTTTTTCAGGCGCATTTTTGCTGCCCTACCTGCTGATGGCAGTGTTCGGAGGTGTGCCTCTGTTCTACATGGAGCTGGCTCTTGGCCAGTTTCACCGCAGTGGCTGCATTTCTATCTGGAAGCACATCTGCCCCTTTTTCAAAGGTAAGCGGCAACGGAGAGGAGAGCAGAATAGTCAGAGAGAATTCTAACAGAAAAACTGGAAGCGAGAGAACAGAAAAGACTTTTTGATGATGGACAGTGTCGAGCAGACAGCCGGAGAGACAGCTCATTTAACTTCCTTGACCCCCTTAGCACAGTCCCCTTGAAGATCATCTCTAGTTCCTTGTAAGCCTAGTCAGATGTACAGACTCTCTGTTATGGTAATTGTCGCATTTCCACGCCAAATGCCAGCTTCTCAGAAATTTGATGGTATGTAAATTGTTGTTGTTCAGAAATGTCACCCTCATGCTCAGTGGCGACTTGAATCAGCTTAAACACAGCTGAATGCTCAGTGAGGTCTGAGAGTGACTGAGTAGTGTCAAATACTACTCTTTAAAACAGAATCTAGATGGGAGGTTTCTGATAATTTTTTCATTTTTACTTACTCTTCTTGAATTATTGTGCCTATATAAATTGTCTTTCCTCTCTATGATTGTACAAAAGTTCTAATGCCAATTTCTCTTCCCCTCCTCCACCTCTCATCCAGGGATAGGCTTTGCCATCTGCATCATAGCCCTCTACATAGCCTTCTACTACAACACCATCATGGCCTGGGCCTTGTATTACCTACTATCATCATTCCGACCTGTCCTGCCCTGGACCACCTGCACCAACAGCTGGAACACTGCTAACTGTAACCGCTACATGTCCACCGACAGCAATGTCTCCTGGTCCAACTCCTCCACCTCCCCTGCCGAGGAGTTCTATACGTAAGTGCATGTAAGTTGGAGGTAGATGGGTAGGAGGAAGCATCAAATGAAGGAGGGAGGATGACTTTCAGACAGTTATTACAGGCTGTAGTCAGATTTATGAGCATCTGAAGCGGCTTTCTACATAATCCCCTTTTCAGTGTTTTCGTGGTGGAATTTCTTCGCAATTGAGAATATGAGTCACTTGTGCTTGCCAGGGGGGTCACAATTAAATTAATCGCAGAAAGTTGAACAGTACAGGCAGAGAAGAAAATGTATGAGATTCTAACCAATAGTGCAGATTGGACTGACTAAACATAAAAACACAAAGAAGAAACATATCGGTGTAACACCTTTTGAAGTAGTTGGTATGGTAGTTGGTAACTGGGATTATAGCAACCTTAGCACTTAACATCAGTGTACATGCACATTTGATGATGGTTCGGTGTGTCCAGCATATCAGTTGAGTTACAAACAATATTAGTTATTATGTTTTGACACAAACTGTCTCAAAAATGCCACTTTTGACTGAACTTGTATTAAGGCAAGGCACTAGTGCAACATCTGCCTCCAGTATCTCAACAATCGAAAATCTGTAGCAGTAAATGGATAGTAGATAGATGTAAACAAACCAAAGCTCAGTAAATTAACTCAACAAAAATGTCAACTATCAAATGAGCCAAAGGAGCAGGTGGAGGTTCAGGAGAAAGGCAGAGATGAAGAGAGTGAAAATAAAAGATGAAATTCCACCAGTTGAAAATATGCTTTTATTCTGACACAATGGTTTCTGATAAGCTACTTAACACTGTTACAAAGCAGGGTGTCAGAAAGAGATGTGCAGTACAGTAAGATAGGATGAGTTATATCTTGTACTGTAAACCTAAAACCAGGGCAGTGTTAAAACAATGTCCGCCTTGTTCTCGCGTACCTCAGGACTCTCCTCCGGGCTTCCTAAATGTCTTCTGGCTCAGTCTTATCAGCTGCTCCCTAGACCGTGTCTATCTGTCATGTCTGCTGAACCACATTCAGGGTTCATCCATGGTTGACTTTTCCTAATACAGGTTTTAAAGTAACAAATTCCACAACTCAGTCTGGCGCCAGAATTTCCTGTTTTCAATATAAATCATGTCTCTTTTTTTATAGTTGGAGCTCTGTGTGCTTAACCTGTGCCCAGATGTTAACTTCACCATTCATTTCACAGCTTATTTTTGCCCTGTTTTTTTTCTATTACTTTGGCTTGTGTAAACTTTGTTTATAGATGTAGATTTGCTATAAAGTCAGTTAATAAACTCCTCATTTTAATCTATTCTCTCTATCTTTTTTCCTTAAGTATATTACTTTTTTCATTACAGATCATTTCTTTGTTAAGGGATTACTTGCATATTGGACAAAAGTTTATTTTGCACCCTATATTTTCTCCTCTTTGAATCCCTTTTTACCTTCTTGATGATACTCAATTTCTTGCCACTGCTTTCTACATCACATCCTTCCTTCCATGCTGTACTTCTATAACTCTTTTCCTCCCATTCAATTTTTGTCCTTCATTATATCATTTAATCATCTGTCACCTCCTACCATGCTCCACATGCTCTCATCCCTGTACCTTCCATTCCCCTCTATGGGTCTATCCTGATCCCTGTCCTTTTCTGCAATGTCCCTTGTCTCTGTCTGTATTCTTACTCTTCTTTTCTGGAATCTCTTGTCGTCATCATCTTCTCCTTTTGCTCCCTCTTGGCATCCCTTTCACCCACTCTGCCTCCTCTCTGTAGTCGCCAGGTGCTGCAGGTCCACCTTTCCCCTGGTCTTCACCAGCTGGGATCTGTCAGCTGGCAGCTGGCCCTCTGCTTGCTCTTCATCTTCACCATCGTCTACTTCAGCATCTGGAAGGGAGTCAGGACATCTGGAAAGGTAACTGAGGGGACACTTGCAGGACTGATGGGTGGTCAGTTGTAGGCAAAAGGATGGTTGGATGGATAGAAGTATGGACACAGGGAGACGGGGAGCAGAATTCTTGGTGGCATTGCTGTCAGCTTACCTTCATCATTAGTTTCTGATGCAGCCTCGTATGTTTTAAGCTCCTCTGACTTTTCCCCAAATAATAGTACCAAACCCTAAAACCCCAGGCAGGATGAGTACTGGAAACAAGCAAAGAAAGGCTGCAAGAAGATGAGAAAATGCTGTACTTTTCATCACCCTTCTAATTTTCATCGAGGAGTCTCCACACAAGGATCATAGATGTTTAATCTTAATATTACCATTCGTGGTAAAGTGCAAATCAGCCAAGTTGCTTACATAGTATGTCGGTGTGATTACATCTGTCCTTGTAAAAATAATCAGTGGGGAAATGTGGATGGGACACACGGATCAAGGGAAGAAGTTAAGAAGTTTGATTGGAAATCAAGGAAGCAGAAGAGGGTGGAGAAGACTGAGGGAAAAGAGACGTGGAAGAAAGAATAAACCAATAAACTATCTGCTACACAATGAACAGTGCAGTGCATATGGGTGTTGGGGGGAGGGGGTCTCTCCTCCTAATCTTTGGTGGTCTCTGTAAACCTGATCTTATCTGTTACAGTCATTACTACTCGCACTTGGCGACCTCATTTTAAAAGATAAATAAAAGTTCCATATAAATCTAAAACGGTATAAACAGTTCATATATAAGACTTTTTAAAAACAATTTTCAATAAGCAGCTACTTAGAAAAATTCCTCTGGTGCCCAAAAAAGGCAGGAGGATACATTTTGTTGGATTACCTCTTAAATCATTTTTTCTCTCTGTTTTAGGTGGTTTGGGTAACTGCTACTTTCCCCTATCTGGTCCTCCTGGTGTTGCTCATCCGTGGGGCCACTCTGCCAGGGGCCTGGAGAGGCGTTGTCTTCTATCTCAAACCTGACTGGCAGAAACTGCTTAGCACTACAGTATGTAAATGGGTGGAATTTAGCAAGATATTCCCTGATCCCTTCATCGCTCTTTAGTGAAAATTCTTACTTTAATACTATCTAAACACTGACTAACTATAATTAGAAGTCATCTTGTTGTGTTGACAAAGCATACTTTCTCCTGTCCTCTTCCCACATTTCTCCCACCCCCCCCCTCCCCTTTTTTTTTTTTTTTTTTTTTCTTTTTTTTGCGTGGGCTGCGGGTGAG
>OMOW01116218.1:0-10229 GCA_900312555.1 Lamprogrammus exutus | reverse complement strand
CATTTGTAAAGTGCAATATTGTAAGAATTTGTGTTGAACATTGTCCAGAGTTGCAAAACTTGCAGCTATAGAAATACATCCAGTGAGACTGAAGATTTCAAATAGAACCTACATGAAACTGAGAACATGGAAATCTGTATATGGATCAGACACAACATCTCAATTTGGGGCAGCAGTCGCCTCAAGTAATCGTGTACGTAGCTAACACTACTACGGTTTGAATCAATCAATCAGTTTCTATACTCGCACTGTACGGTTTGCGTGGTACCTTTATGACAACGTGGCAGACTCATCAAAAATGTCAACACCAAAGAAAAAGGCAATGATACACAGAAGGCAAAAAGAAAGAAAACACAATTTGACCAAAATTTGTGACAGGCCAGAAATCCATTCGATTGCTCGCCGACCAGATTGATGAATCATTCGGGCAGTCGATCGGACCTCAAGATCCCCCTGACACTTCACGTCAAATGACATCTGATCAGGCTGAGAATGAGTTTGAATCCCTCTCCTGGCTGTAAAATAAGCAACACTTTTCCTCTTGCCCTTAATGAAGGCGCCACACCTGAATCTGCTCAGTCTGTGGTAATGCTGGGCTGCTCCCTCAGGCTTTTGCTCTTCATAATAATGGGCTTTTAGTTAACTTGTCTCGTTAAATAAGGGCTTCGAAGACAAACTGTCTCCTTTTGTTCCATTTTTAGTTGGACACGAGCGGCTATGAATCCAACACGGTCGTCTACTTCGGCTTGTATGACGGTCGAGATCCTAATCCGGCTCAGGAGCCCGGATATATCATCATGTCTTCCTTTCTCGTCTTCTTCAAATGACTCCACTCTGTATGATTCTTCTCTTTGAATGCAGACCTGTTTGATTGTGACACTGGATGAAAAAAAATCAAATGAAAAATTAAAAGTCTATTTTCTTACTGTTTTTACTTGCAGCCTGTTTCATTATGTTGCATAAATGATGTAACTGCGCTGACGTAAAAGTATCGCCTGCCAGGCTCGTCTAGCTCGTCCAACCATTTTCATTTCTCAACACGTCCAGAAGTTAACAAGCTAAATAGGCGCTGTAGATGCCTGAAGCTGAAGATAATGCATTGTTCTGAGGACGACGACTTCTCCTAATTACATGTAATTATGTCCAACTTGAAGGAGGTGGCACTTCCTGGCAATTCCCTCAGTAATGACTAATGTTGCTGTTGTGCATCTTAGAGGTGATTCCTCTTCTGAAACAACTTCAGTCATCACAAGATCTCCTTACTCGCATGATTCTCTTTTGAGTTATGGCAGGAAATGGAAAATGATCACAGATTTATATTAATTATTGTAATTCTAGTATTTTCCTTCTCAAATCTCCCAATTTATCTGTCGAGGGAATCCTGTTAAAACCCGATTAGAACGTATATCAAACTACACAGCAGCGATGGCGACAGTAATCCCAATCAACAAAACTCTTTGCTTTGGTCCGTGTGATGTTTAATGACATTAATCAGTATTAAAACATACAAAACATTACAAAAATAAAGTAAAAAATACATTATTATACAAAATGGTTAACGTCTCCGAATAGAAAGGTTAGTGGTTAATTTATTTTACCGTAACTGCTCAACAGTGTGTAAGTAACATTATAGAAGACTTTTGTTCTCTCAGTTTACCGTTTCATCTACGCTAAAGTCCATCACCACTTTGTGGCGTGGATCTGAAAACGTTTTGACCTCAACTTTGGCTCAGTCGGTCCAAAGCTGTGCTCACATTACAGACTGAACTTTCCCAAATCCTACAGTATGTGTGACATTTTGTCCGATCAGCGTGAACAAACCAAATCTGTTTTTAGGCGCTCGTCACTCTCGTCATCATTCGGTGTCTGCACCTTACCGCCCAGGTAAAGAAACATGGAGGACAGCTACAGCAGCGATGACACTCAGTGGAGCAGAGGATTGTAACATTGTTAGATATTTATGAGGGAACATCTGTCCAAGCTAAGCTGGAGGGAACGTATGGCAGCCGAGCTTGTGAAATGAAATGAAATTTGACTGTTCATTATCACACGCATATCACCGCTTTCATCATCGCTTTTTTTTTGCTTAATGTGCTCGTGCGTGGCTTTTTAGTGCAGAGCTGTGTGAGATACAGGTCACTTACAAACACGAATGTGAACCATCAAGATGAAATCATCGAATCTGACAAGAAAAATAGGAATTGAGCATGAAGGCCTGGAATGTAAATGTAGCTTAATGATGCACAGATGCATTGATCATTTCATAATCACTTCTGTTTCAGTTTGTCATCCTGACAAGTACAAACAGTCAAATACTATGGCACAGAAACTTAATCACATTTATAAACCACATTTGAACTCAGAGCAATATGTTTTATGAGGACACAGGAACAGGTAGGCACCCTGACGCAGGCTTTAGACCCTGACGCAGGCCTTAAAACCTGACGCAGGCTTTAGACCCTGACGCAGGCTTTAGACCCTGACGCAGGCTTTAGACCCTGACGCAGGCTTTAGACCCTGACGCAGGCTTTAGACCCTGACGCAGGCCTTAGAACCTGACGCAGGCTTTAGACCCTGACGCAGGCTTTAGAACCTGACGCAGTTGTCTCTGCAGCTCCTCTCTGTCTCAAACTGGTTGCTGTTTCCTAGACAGCCTCCGAACCAGAACTGAGCACAGGAGTTGGCGATGGGGTCATAGTACCACTTCACCACGTAGTCCCGGCAGGGTCCTGGATCCAGAGGTTGGCCACAGCGCTCTGCAGGGAACATCAGAGAAGATTTAGATATACAGTATGTTATTATTATTATGAAATGATGGTATCATGTACGATGTATGAGTTATTCTGCATTATATAATGTATTACTGCTTATTTGTCCCAATTGCCTAAACTTGATTTTATACATCATGAACTTAATACTACACAAATGCTATAAGGCTTTGATAAAGCTCGATTATACATAGTGATCATCTGCATATAATGCTACATTTGAGTGGTCTGGGAAATTGGAAATTGCAATCGAACGGCTGCCGATGTATTTTTAATGTATCAGTCTGCAGACTCTTGAGTTACCTGATCTGAGCGTGTCAGAGGGCAGCGTTGGAGGCGTCGGTGGGGGAAGTGGTGGTGACTTTTTCCGGGTAGGGGTTCTCAGCGTGGGGTTTGTTGGGCTGGTCATCGTCATTGTTAATGTGGGCCTCTTCATCTCCAATTCTGGGAGGAGCTCTGCGCTGGGTCTGAAGGGCTCCCTGTCGAAGAGAGGAACCCTCTGCGTATCTGAGGCGCTTCTGTCGTCCGTGTTCGGTTGCTGTTGAACGATGTCAGGACGTGAAGCTGGAGGGCCAGGCTGTGATGGAGAGAACGGTTTCGTCTACTTTAACTTAAGCTTAAGAGCTTCAAAACAGCAGTTCTAGAAGGAACAATGTAGCACACTTATTCACATGACTGCACTTTTAAGGTAAAATCTGTGAACATGATGGAAAATGCTGAAAATCATTTTCTCACCATCATCTGAACTCTCCTGTGGTCTCCCGTGAACGTCGGCGTGTCCGTATCAGTCCTGTGCGGTGGTTCCTGAACATTGCCGGAGGTCTCGGTGAAGCCTGGAGGCAGTTTGGAGCTCGGGATGGAGCTGAACAGATGCCTGCCATCGTTCTCACAGATATGACTCAGCAGTTTGCTCTCCAGAGCTGAAAGACGGTAAGACAAAACCCTAAATGTGTACATTTGATGAGAACTGATGACTTGTGAGATCTGTGCCCATACCTACACATCAGGCAGATCTGTCTGACTTAGGAAGATGATTGGACAGGAATATTTTCAGATCATAACCTAACCTCAGCAGCTTTAATATATACATCATATGAGCATGAGCACGACGCACCTGTGAGCGTCTTGAAGTCATCAATCAGGTAAACATGTTCATCGTCGTTGTCGGAGGCCATAAGATTGAGCTCCTTCTTGAAGTCCTCATAAAGTGAATCGCTCTGATTCGCCACCCCGATCACAAACCGCTCTATGTTGCTCTCTTGCGCCTCTTTCACCGCACTCTCCAGACTGACCGAGTCCCTCTTATCCGCCTGCCCATCCGTGATGATGATGGCGACCTTCCTCACACCTGCCCGTGCTGCCTTGAACACCTGGTTGGCCTTTTGGATGGCGCTGCCCGTGAAAGTGCCCTCACCCATGTAGATCATGGAGCGCACCGCGGATTTGATCTGGTCGCGGGTGGCTTCTTGACTGAGGCTGACCACCACCATGTTGATGTGGCTGTACAGGACAACTCCCACCCGCGTGGTCTCCCGGTTGACCGAGGCTCGGTCGATGAGGGCGTTCACAAAGTCCTTGATCAGGTTGAAGTTGTCGGGGCCGACGCTCTCTGAGCTGTCGATCACGAAGACGAGCTCCAAGGGAGTTTGGCGGCACGTCACTCCACAGCCTGGTGAAACACAGACAGAGAGCTGTAATACATTAAACGATAGTGACTTCATAGATCACAAATGAGACAATGGGGACAAATGTAATCATGCAGTTTGTGCCTCATCATTTTTACATTTCGACAACACTCGCTGCCTCATCAGTTATTCCACTAACAAGCTGGAGTGACAAATATTCCATTTTCTGCACAGTAGATATTTAAACAATTTCATGAACCACTTAACTCCATTATGTCAACCAAACAAACAAAGATGGCAAATAAGTCGGAGGCAAATTTTCTTGTTCTACTGAGCTCATTTTCTGGCAGTCAGCATCACATATGATACAATCTTTTTTTCAGCAGACCCGCAGTAATAAATCTGGACCATTCACGGTGAAGATTGTTCAGTGCGTCTTTATTTACCAGGCAAAAACAGACTGAAAAAAAAAAAAAAAACTGGAACAAAAATATTTATATATATTTGTATCATTTTGGTGGTTTGTGCTTTCTTGTCAATTTTTGTGCCAATGCGACCTTTATTTGTGAAGTTATAGACGTTTCTAGGAGCCACGTCAGCGCCATTTACTGGTCTTCCTCTGCTCCACAACAAGGCTGTATGGACCTACCTCCACCAGGGGGCAGTGGCTCCTGCGCACACAGGGAGGTACTTTCTCTGGGTAAGGACAGTTACTATTCTCCTTAATCTGGGTTATGGTCTTTATTTCTGTTTTTTGTTTTCTGTTTTCTTGATCATCTTTCATTTAAACCCAGCACCGGGTCAAGTTGGGCTTGAGTGGTTAAGACAAAATTGTAAAAAATTATTATTGATTTGAATAAAGGCACAAACAAAAACAAAAATCATGTACCAAAGATGTAAAAGTGTAAAAGTTTAAAATGTGAGATTCCAAGAAAACATTGATCCTAACTGTGAAACTGCAACATCACAGATTCTCTCTCAAACATCATTATCTATATGAATTATTGATACTTACTGCATATCGATCTCACTATTTTGATGATTTCTTCCCTCTGTGAAAGACAGCATGTGCAATATTTTAGAAGAGGTTTAGCATTGATTTTATATTTGAGTTTAGAGATGTGTTACACTTACTGTCAGTCCAGGCTCTCCTTTCTGTCCCACTCTACCCTGTGATTCAGAAGACATTATTACTTATCAGAAATCCAGATTTACATGATAACGCTTAAATCACACACACTCAAATTCAGTGTGATCAGGTGGTGGCTAACGTACATGTACCTTTTACATTCCTTCAAAGTTAAAATAATGCATTTTCTGTAGCTTTCCTTTAGTTGTGGATCACCCCTTAACTATTTAACATGCAATGCAAATAAAGCACTTGTAGAGGTAAACACTTAAAAAAGTAGAGATATACTGTAAATTCATTAAAACTGCCACAGATCCAATTCAGTGCCTCTTTTCCAGAAACCAGACTTTTTAATACATTTTAGAAACATTATTAAGACTTTTTCTTTTACCACTGGACAGAGATGGATCAGTGCTCAATGTGGTGTCTTACATCACTGAGGTGGCATTCAACCAGTGAAATGAACAACAATTTAAAAAAGGCATGTTTCTGACAGTAGAATTCAGTACCAGCGGTCCGACAGTTCCCAGCTCTCCAGCTTCTCCTCTTTCTCCCTTTTTCCCTTTTTCTCCTTTGAACCCTCGATCTCCCTGCAAGAGGAAAGCAACACCTGAGATACAGTAGCAGTCTGGAGCACATAGTGGGGCTGTAATATTAAAGGGGATTCCACTCCCCCTGTCCCTGTATTTGTATAAAACTGTACAAATGAAAGCTGGTGTTGGACGGGGACGCTTCTTTGCCTATAAACGGACCCAAATGGAGATTTTTGCTCTCAAGACTGGCAGATGTACAATTACAGGTACATTCCAGCCCCCGTGAAGCTACATGTGTCCCTTTTGATGCCTAATTGCACTGTTACTGGGTACAAATATGCAGCAAATTATACTATATGGTGTCTGGAACTGTATTTACAGCCCCAGAGACGCTCTGTAAGTGCTCATGCTGTCTTTGGTTTTGTAAGGATTTAGTATCACTGTGTATTCCATGATAACATGGTGCAGACTCCACAGTATTACCTTGTCTCCCTGTAGACCATGTCCAGGAGGGCCTCTGGGTCCAGGGATCCCCTGAAATCCAGGCTCACCCTGTAAACATGGGGCACAGTAATAAGGTATGCTGTGGTAGATGCAGATATTTTCTCTTTAAAATATTTTCTGTTTTTTTTCGTGATTTTTTCTGACTTTTTGAGACTTATATTGTTACACATTCAAAAACTCTTTAGAATCAGTAATGTATTATTATTATTTTTGTAAAGAAAGCTATATGTTCATACATTGAAGAGAAGAAATTCTCAAAATAAATCTTTAAAAATAAGGGGATTTCAAACAGAAGAATCAAGGTGAATCCTCAGTGTGCCGCTGACTGAGCGCTTGATTGTCAGTGACTCATGCTGCAGCTGTTGTTAGAGCTGCTGTTCTAATTTCCTGCCACCTCCAACAGTGATATTTTAATCTGTAGCTGAGAATGCTGCTGCTGGTGGATGACTTCCTGTTAAGAAATCAAGAAATCAAGAGATCGCTGTGTCCAATCATAATCCTCCCTGCTGCCTCCTCTGTAGGCACGACTGCCACTCACATTAACAGAAAATGGCCGTGCAGTTACAACTAACAGGTGACAGTGGTACCTTTGGTCCTTGAATGCCCTCTCCTGGTAAACCCAGTGGACCCGGTAGTCCCATCTGACCAGCTGAACCCTGCAGGATGGAAAATTGCATCAATCTATCGGCACGTCAACTGTAATCACAGAATTTAAATGTGACAGAATAAGAAAGACGTCATTGTAATTGCTGCAGATTACCTTAGGACCAATCAGAGCGAGGCCTGGTGGTCCGACAGGTCCAGGAGCTCCGGGCAAACCTCTGTCTCCCTGAGCAGAAAATTACGTAAATGAACAAGTAAACAGCAAATTACCGCAACAAACAAAAGTCAGGATTACATAATAATTTACTGCTAAGAGATCAATCACTAAATCATTTTCTTTTTCAGGATTATTCATATTTCATTCATATCATATTCATATTCTTTATTATCGGAGCACAGAGGCTGAAACATGAATTTGTAGAGTGATACAACAATGTAATAAAACTGAACTAAATATGAACTAAATACCTAAATAAATAAATATTTGAAATGAAATTACAAAATGAAGTATTTTCTAGTGAGGCATACATGTCATTTACATCGTTTACATCACAGCATCCTAAACTGGTTGACGGCTTTGATCGTTGACACAGCTCATTGCAAAATCACAGACAATCTTGCAATAAATACCAAATAGTTTGAAGTATAGATCCATGTCTGTGTATACAAATTCAGATTGAGAAGTTGAACGCGTTCAAGTAAATAATTTAGAGGATTTTTATTTGTAACACCGCCAAAATCATGACTAATCTAGCATGGGGGGCCCCTGACCATCATGGGGCCCCCAGGCAGCTGCTTATGTCGCTCCATACAGGGCCAGCGCCCTTATGGTGAGAACTGGAGCTGTAATAGAGTGCCACGTAGTGGATAACTGCAGAACGACAACAAGATCTAGAAAATATTAGGGGAAAATATTTTAACAAACTCCAGTAAAACAATATCGAAGACTGTGAAGGTAGTAATGTGTGTATTCATATGCGACGTAAATTAAACACACGACAACAGAGATATCATTATGATTATGATATTTCCCTACCTTTGATCCAGGCAAACCGATGCCGTCTTGTCCAGACTCTCCTGGAAGTCCCGGAGGTCCTGGAAGTCCCTAAGGTGCAGCGTGAGAAGGGACACATCAGAGGTGTGATCGCAAGTCACAAGTCTCAAGTATTGGTAATCAAGTCCCAAGTCAAATCAGAGTCACAAGCCCAAAACTTTGAGCTTCTGATAAACTAATTAATCTGATGAAAACACACATCGATATTACTATAAAAACTCTTTATTTGTGTAATTGTATACTTGTTAATCTTTAGTACGGGGAAGGTCTCAAGTCCAAATGATCGTGTTACAAGTCTTATGTCCAATTAAAAGTCAGCAAATTGGTGAGTCCAAGTCGAGTCTAAGTCATGTGACTCAAGCCCACGCCGATGATACATGCACCAAACACAGTTATGAGTTACTGTAAAGCGATGACGGAGGCTCTGATGTGATTCTGTACTCACTGGAAGGCCAGGAAAGCTGTCTCCTTTCAGTCCAGGTGACCCCGCGTGACCCGGTGACCCTCTGTCACCCTTCAAACCAGAACACAAACGCTGTCAGAAATGTTTTTTGGCAGGATCAAAGGAGACTGAAGCTGAAAAGGTACTGAACTCACCTTGGGTCCAGGCAAACCTGTTCCCGGCTCGCCCACAGCTCCAGCTGGGCCTTGTGGACCTGCATCTCCCTGACAAAACCAGAACCAGAAGCAGTGGGTAAGAAGTACTGAAATCCTTTACTAGAGTATTATAGAAGAAGTAATGCCACAATAGAGGAATACAGACTTTTTTTTCTGTATTCAACGTATTACTGAAGTAAAAGTAAACGTAAAGTGTTCACAGTATTTCAAGTTTTCAAGGTAAGGAAGGAAGGAAGGAAGAAGCAAAGAACAGGAGTGATATTTGAAGTGCTAATCGCATGTTATCAGTCCTGAATCTTGAGTACCCAGTATGTCTCTCCAAAGTACCAGTGCCTTGTAACTGTGTTTATAAAGAAAATGTACACAGGTACTTTCCTCCTGTCCTTACCGTGGCCCCAGGTAAACCTCGCCCTGGTGGTCCAACAGCACCCGGTGGTCCAATAATCCCCGGCTCACCCTAGAAGAGGAAACGTTCATCAAATGAACACAAACACTGAGGAAGATGAGAGTCGAACACTGCGATTTTCCTCTCAAATAACTTCAGCTTCATATTGGAATTTTAATATTAAAATGGAAATGGAAATTTATAACCGTGAAGTGTTTTACTTTGAATCAGTCTTTGTTTAGAATCCAAAATTTTGAAAATTCCAGTAAGAAAATGAAATAATAATTCAAGACAAAATAATCAATATGGACTATCAATGATATGCAATCCATACTTCTTATCTATCAGGTCATTTTCAATGAAATCCGTAGTATCCACTTTTTCCTGTACACACCTTGGACCCTATCGGTCCAACAGGTCCGACCGACCCTAGCAGCCCTCTGGGCCCGCGGTCCCCTCTGTCTCCCTGCAAAAAAAAGACACAAATGACACAAAATTCCAAATAATCAACAAAATAATTGATGAATTCTTGACCGTCCCCCATGGAACGCACTGGACATGACGTATGACGTCACACCAAACATGAGCTCCGTACCTTCTCCCCAGGGGCGCCTTTACCATGAGCCCCATCAAGTCCTCTGGGCCCTGGTAAGCCAACGTCACCCTGTTTCCATGTGAGAATGGTTAATAAATTAGAAACGATAAAAAATAAATATTGAGAAATAAATGAGAACGGATTTTATACGACGACTTCACCTTTTGTCCGGGAGCTCCGTCCTCTCCTGACAGACCTGGCATACCTGGAAAGCCCTCGGCCCCCGGCGCTCCCTGAGGTCACAGGTAACACACACGAGCATTGGTAATGTGTGATGAAAATAAGATTGATCTGACGTCATGTGTTTCTATTTTAAGCTGTTTATTTTGATTTGTTTTCCTATCAATGTTCTTTTAAATTATCGTTCCAAAATCAAACAAATGTTTTCCATGTACGGATGACCTTTGGCCTCCTG
>OMOW01116214.1:0-11449 GCA_900312555.1 Lamprogrammus exutus | reverse complement strand
TAATTTTTCTGTCAACATTTTTCCATTTTTATTTTCAATTGAGTTTATATCTCTGAACTTTATGTAGGTTTATGTCCCAGCTAACTTGCTAAAGAACAGCATTTTACCCAACTCCCCACAGATTAGCCACGAGCCACAAAAGACTTAATTTCTTGTGTTCACTTCTAAATATTCGCTTTGCATAAACTCATGAAGACTTGATGCAAAAGTTTAAATCTATCAGCTTTAGGTAGAAGCTTAATGTAAAACCGATGTTTGTGATGTATATGAAGAAACAGTATGAGTGACCATTAACAAAAATGAATAAGTAAATCACAGTTGGCACACGTGCTAATAAGAACAATTCCAGTGAACTGGATGTATAATGTCAGTGTTTTTCTAAAATATACCTATTTTGCTATTAGGAGCAGTCGAGAATTATGGACTATACTACTGGGAAGATCGGCGCTACGAGAGCCGGTATGTCTACTTGTCACCCATCATCATACACATACTATATGCACAGTGTTGGTCCCATTGCTATGTAGCGATATTTGAAACTTTTTAAATAATCTTACTGGGATGAACTCTTTGATCAATGGACATAGGCTCAGATAGAGGCAGAACTCGACAGACACTGGGACAGACTACATCAAGGACTCAGTTACTACAAGCCACCCAGGTAAAGTTATGGTTATTTTGATCCAAATATCAACAAAACTGTTATTCTAAACTACTTGAAGCTAATTGCCAACATCCCATGTTCCAGCTCATCATCTGCTGGGAAAGTGAAGGAGAACAAAGATGTTGCAAAATCTCTGAAGGACTTTGGTTTGCGAATCAGTAAACTTTTGGTTAGAGTTAAAACTTTATGTTTCATCCCAAATTATATTGTTCAAAGTCACCTTTTAACATTTGCGGATCCACTTAATGATTATTTCTTGCTTATTGCAGGGTCTTGATGAGCAGCAGAGTGTGCAGCTTTTACAGTGCTACTTACAGGAGGACTACAGAGGAACCAGGAATTCATTAAAGGTTCGATTACATTTGAATTGACATCGCTCTCTGAAATTTTGGCAGAGATTATTAAGACTTATTTTATTATAATGGAATCTAATCATTTTAATATTTATTTTATTTGTACTGTCATTTCAGGCCTGGTTGGATTGATAAAATAACACATTTTATAACGTCTAAAACTGAGTGAAAATGATTTGATGTCATTATAGGGGGTTCTCCAGGATGATCGACAAAGCCAAGCACTGCTGCTGAAGGTCGGTAGTGGAGATGTGCAGACGTTCACTCTGCGGTTTGGTAAATCTTGATTCAGCCTGACAGCTGTGTCTCTGTGCACACACAGATTGCTGATTATTACTACGAGGAGCGCGTGTGTCTGCTCAGATGTGTCCTGCTCCTGCTGACATACTTTCAGGATGAGCGACACCCCTTCAGGGTAAGATTGCTGCTGACAATTGTGAAGATTGAAAGCTGGATTTTGGTCACATCGTAATTGAGAAAAACAGCCGTAAACGTGTCATTTCTCATGAGAAATTTGTTGGTTTTTCGTTCTGCAACTAAATTTTGATGTGTTTGTTACTGTGCAGGCTGAGTACAGTAACTGTGTTAACAAACTGGAGAAGGATCTGGTGAACAACTATCAGTCACAGTTTGAGACCCTCTTCAAGGCGGAGGCTCCAACATGGGAAACACATGGAAACCTGATGGTAGTAATTTGCTTCATATTTTTTAATGTTTTGGTCATCCACGTAAAATTTGATTGTCTATCAAACGATGTGAAATTGTTTTTCCTCTCTTCCAGACGGAGAGGCAGGTATCACGATGGTTCCTCCAGTGTCTGAGAGAACAATCTCTGCTGCTGGAGATCATCTTCCTGTATTATGCTTATTTTGAGATGAGCCCATCTGACCTGCTGAGCTTCACCAAGATGTTCAAGGAGCAGGGCTTTGGTCTGCGGCAGACCAACAGACACCTAGTGAACAAGAGCATGGATGCGCTCGTTGACCGCATCGGGTAAGAACACCTTGCTGTGTGTGTGTGTGTGTGTGTTTAAACTAATGTGTACAAATATGATGAATATGAAATATCATGATCTCATTGGGTTTCTTGATGGTCAAAAAGAGAACACTGAATATGAACCTCTTGTCTTTCTCAAATTGAAGGATAGGGGCAGACTCTGAACAATTACATCTAAGTTATAAATGTTTTCTGATACTATTAAAGGTTAATGATCTTGCTGAACAAGCGTTCATACGAGCCTGTTTTTGTTTTTTTATTTAGCTCAAATATACATTGTTAAAAGTGATTGGGATTTAAATGTCTTGTATGTTTGTCCGGCCTGCAGATACTTGAGCTGTCTTATCCTGGTTGAGGGAATGGACATTGACTTCCTTCACAAGTGTGCTCTGGAGGACTGCACAGTGCAGCATCAGTTCTCCAATGCTGCTGACATCATTAAGGTTTGAATTAAGTCTCTGAAAGTAAAATAACAGTGAGAACCCAAATTTACAGCACTGAATTTGACACATACAATCCGTTTGAGGTACAGTGCATTCTTAGTTGACACACAGTATGCACATGCAAAACTGCATGTTTTGTTTACAGAAACTATCTAAATCATTTCGCTTTTCAGCATGAAGGCTGTGAGCAAAATATAAAAAGTAACCGTGCGTGAGTTTGTGAACAGAATTTTGGGCTTGTGGGTGCAATCAGGGAAGAAGATTATGTGGGAAATGACGCATCTCGTCTGTGATTATTTGCGTAAAGTGTGCACCTTAATATCAAAAGCATGACAGAAAACAAGAAACTTTTCTTTTGTCTTTAAATGTTCACAGTGCAACAAGCGTCTCGTGTTGTAGTGTATGCTTGACTTCAGAAACTGGGGGCCAGATGTACAAAGCCTTTTGTGCTGGATTAGAACGCAGATATGACGCATTCTGCTCTAAAAAACATGCATGTTATGTGTCAAACCAGGCGCACGGGCCTGGAAGCGCAGTTTGCATGTCGGCTAGGTGAGTCGTTGCAAGGTGCGCTTCTCTCCTTTATGCATATGCATTTAAGTGAGGACCGCACAAAGTGTGGTTAATTACGTATTGCGTTGAATTTGCTTAAGTGTCACGCAATTAGTTGGGGTCAATTCTGCGTGAAATTTCTCCGCCTCCGAAGAGCAGGTGCAAATTAGCGAAGGTGTAATTAAGGAGTGTTCTTGTGGCATGATCTCCTAACAATGGCAGCAGTAATTGCAGTAAGACGGAGACATAGATAAAGGCCTCAAAGACACGCTGAGAGAATCTTTGCAACAAGAGTCACACTATTTCAACTCTCCAAACAAGAAATTGTCAGAAGGTACAGATTAAGCTGTCATGCAATAATTACTCTACTGGAAGAACTAAAAGACGACCTGGAACCTCCCACACAACGTTCCCATTTCATCCTGGCAACAGTGAAGCTCCTTGCAACATTACACTATCTTGCATCTGGATCATTTCAAACGACAGTTGCCACCGCCACCGGTATAGCACAGTCTGCAGTTTGTCGCACGCTGTCCCTGGTGCTGAATACACTGTTACGGTGCTAAAACATACATCAATTTCCCCACAACCAACCAAGATATTCAACACACTACACAGGAGGTTTTTTTAGGAGCCAGTTTTTCTCAGTGTTATTGGAGCCATAGATTGTACTCACACTCCACTGGTGGTTGATGTTGCATTGATTTTATGAGTACTAGACACCCAAATTCAGTTTTTAGCAGCTGAAGTTGAATTGCGTCCCTGTAAAATGATATTTTCTTTACATTCATGAGTATTTCTGTTTCAATATCGCTGAATTTAGATTTTATTTTATTTTATGAGCTTGTTGAGGGCTCCATGTTTGACAGATTCCACCGTGCAACTGCGCCTTTTAAACTCTCATTCACACACCAAATGAGATTAGTAGGCGGCCCCATTCGTTGATTGCTTTATTAGCTGCAACTGTAGTAAATTAGACGTTCATTTTAAGCAAATTGCAACCGCACAACGATACTCTCATCGGGCTGCAACATTGCGCTGCGTGTTTCATGTTCGTACATCTGGCCCTGTGTGTCTTCCAGGAAATGGATCAGCTGCTGCTGACATTTGGTGACATCCCTCATCATGGGCCAGTGCTGCTGGCTTGGGTCCTGCTCAGACACACACTGAGACCAGAGGAGTCCAGCCCAGTAGTCAGGAGGATTGGCAACACCGCCCTGCAGCTCGGCGTGTTCAAGTATCTTTCAACCATGCTGAAGGGCCTTGGAATCTCAGGGAATAATGTAAGAAAGCATACATGCACAGATTGATGAATGTAAAAAACACTCAATGGAAACAGTCTCTAATTAACGGTGACCTCTTGTTGGACTACAAGGCTAATATAAAAATTCCCGCCAATAAAACTATTGCACAATGCTGCTGCTGCTCCCATTACCCAAAGCTGCCTAAACGATACCCAGGTGCTGTATACTTTTAATGATCCTTCACTGTATTGGATCCTACTTGTTAACATCCAGAATCAACAGGAACAATTTAAGAAAGTTGCACATTGTTTCATAGGGTCTTAATCAAAGGCTGTCGAGTTATGGTTCTCTAATGTGCTTCTGGTTTTCCTTACAAGCTTGTTAAAAATAATCACGTAGTGGCTCAGGTCTAAATCTCCTTAATTAGATACCTTTAGTGAATTGCGGCTGGTAGAATGGAAAACCTGCTGTACTCCGCATCAGGTTTTTGTAGTCGGGCAATATTAAGATCTTTCAAGCTTAAAGATGCTGTGAATTTGTCCCATTTCAAAGTGATTTCAGTGCGTACATATTTTCCAAGAGTGACAAATTGAATACAACTTGAGAATGATATCGGTGTCAGTATTTTTATGCTGTGTTTATTGGTTAATCTCTCTCTCTCTCCAGTGCACAGCAAGCACAGCAAAGATGTGTATCTATGGCCTCCTTTCATTTGTGGTCACTTCTTTTGAAGAGGAAAGCTTACAGGTATAAAGTTGGATTTTGCACGTCTGTCTCGTAAATGTCCCGACTCACATTTATGTTAGGAATCTGTTTTGGTTATTTGCCTCATCATAATGGATTTGACAGGCTGATGGCGTGGCGACACAGTGCTCCCACCTGATCGATGCTGCCTGTGAGGTCCTCTCTGCTCCCAGTCTGGCTGAAGTCTTCTGGGAAATGGTGAGGTCCTCTTTGATCTGAGAGACAAAAGTGGACGACAGAGAAACAAGAATTAGTGATGAATGTTTATCCCGTGTGTGGTTTTTATGTATCCAGAAGCCTAACATGGGTTTGGGAATGATACTGGACAGTGCTGTTGGGATGTTCCCTCATAAGATTGGACCACTGTTACAGCTTCTAACTGTGCTACTGTCAAACAAGTCAACAGTTAAAAAGGTAGCTTGCACACACACTCACACACTCTCTCTCTCTCTTGCACCACTGCCTTGTCCAAATGAGTTATCAATGTGTTTCTGTCTCTGTGTGACAGGTTTACAATTTGTTGGATAAGATGTCGTTCTACACACAAGTTTACAAACACAAACCCAACGATATAATATCCAAGGACGATGAAACACTGTGGAGGAGACAGACACCAAAACTACTCTACCCACTTGGTTAGTTTGTTGATTGTCACTGTGATACTTGAGTGCAGACACCATTCACCGATGCCCAAGCAGGCCAGAAAGATGGAGTTTAATGAGATCTCATATTTGTAATGCATGTAAGTCTTCTTGTAACGGATGATTTGTGTATCTTTTGTCTGATTTGTCGTGTCTCATCTCAACTGCAGGCGTGGGCCAAACTAACCTGTGGATGCCCCAAGGAGTGCTTGGCCAGGTGATGATAGGGGGTGAACAGGGCTACATGGTGCGCTGGGAGCACTCCTACAGCTCCTGGACCCTCTTCACCTGTGAGATCGAGATGCTGCTCCATGTTGTTTCGACTGCAGGTACACGCCTAGCTCGTCCACTACCTATTAAACTGATTTATTTGGTTAATGATTAATCATGTAGTCCATACAATGTGAATATTAAGCATAATTAACGAGTATCTCTCTCTCTCTTTCTTTGCGCCAGATGTCCTCGCTCACTGTGCACGTGTGAAACCCATCCTGGACCTGGTGCATAAAATCATCAGCACAGACTGGACCGTGTCGGATTGTTTGTTGCCTCTCACTTCACGCATCTACATGTTGCTGCAGAGGTAAACTAACTTTACAAAGGCACGCCACTGTGCCACATGGAGCATCGCCCACTTAAAAACATGAAGTGTTTGTTATTTTGTACTATCTGTTTGAACCGGTCTTAATTTGGTCCGTCTCGTCATCTGTGTTCTGCATCTGTCAGGTTAACATCGGTCATCAACCCTCCAGTGGACGTGATCGCCTCCTGTGTCAACTGCCTGACTGTGCTGGCTGCAAGGATGCCCGGGAAGGTGGGTGTGCTGGGTGCCTCAAATGTGATATGGAGCAACCTTTCCTGTGTAAAGTTACGGTTTTACATACTTTACTCACATTCATGCATTATTCAGCGTTATCCTTTTCTTCTGTTCAGGTGTGGTCCAGCCTGCACCACACAGGTTTCCTCCCCTTTGCCTCCAGCCCTTTGATCACCATGGCTCAGTCTCTAAGGTACAAGTCCGTTAACTGTGTCCTCCCAAATATTTACTTTGACTGTCAGACATCACAAATCTTAAGTAAATTGGACTTTATTTCTAGTGCTGAGGGCATGAAGGCAGGTAACTATGGCAACCTGCTAGTCCAGATTGAGCAGCCTAGGGGGGAGTACGATGTGACCATCGCCTTCCTCCGTCTCATTACAACCCTGGTCAAGGTAATAATGATTTATACTGAATAGAGTAAGAGCGCATAGTTCATTAACAGCAACATCCTTCTGTAGTGGTCTCTCAATACTGCAGTTTCATTCAAAGTAAGGAAGAGTTTGTGTTTTCTGTCGTCCTTTGTGGTGTCCTTATATCATAATGCACATTATGTCTCATGCCAGGGCCAGCTTGGCAGCACCCAGAGCAAAGGCCTGATCCCCTGCGTGCTGCTGGTGTTAAAGGAGATGCTGCCCACATACCATAAGTGGCGTTACAACACCTACGGAGTCAGGGAGAGGATTGGTAAGTGCACATCTGACGGTGGTCAAGCAGATACTTTCTACCGGACTGAACAGTAAAGTAAAAACTGACTCTTTGTTGCTGCAGGCTGTCTTATTTTGGAGTTGATCCACGCCATTCTCAATCTGAGCCCAGAGGGGGAGAACCAGGGCAGGTAAGATCTCGTCCTTTATTATTCAATGTTTTGAATCTGCAACTGTGGCATAAGTGGTGAATGTTCAATATTTCTTAAGCTTTCTGAATTGTTTTTATTTTGATAGCTCTATTATGACGGTATATGCAAAACCTAAACTTACATATACATTTTAGTTGAATCTACCTTCTTTTCTTGACACAGCACACCCACCCTGCAGTCTCTGTGCATCTACAGCCTGGCAAACACAGAGGCTGGCCAGGCAGTGGTCAATATCATGGGAGTAGGGGTCGACACCATTGACATGGTGCTGGCTGCACACCCCAGCAGGTGAGACAACATTAAACTGAACTAAAAGCAATCTAAGATGTTCTAGGGACTCATGTTTGTCAGCTGAAAATCTCGTCTCTTAGACAGGGCGTGATTGTATTTTCCACTTTGGTGTTTTGTTGTTTACCATCTGCAGTGGAGGCTCCGAGGGTCCGGGACAGATCCTGATCCAGACAGTCAAACTGGCCTTCTCTGTCACAAACAATGTCATCCGCCTGAAGCCACCCTCCGATGTTGTGTCCCCTCTGGAGCAAGCTCTGACACAGCACGGTGGCCATGGCAACAACCTCATTGCCGTCCTGGCCAAATATATTTATCACAAGCATGACCCAGCGCTGCCACGCCTGGCCATCCAGCTGCTGAAAAGGCTCGCCACAGTAAGCCACTCCACTTTACGCGTTGTTGTGAGCTGTAGCTGCTGGGCTGTCAGCAGTCGTACCTGATGGGTCAATGTTTGTCTTTAGGTGGCTCCCATGTCCGTCTACGCCTGCCTCGGCAGTGATGCAGCAGCCATCCGAGATGCATTCCTTACTCGGCTGCAGAGCAAAACTGAAGACATGAGAATCAAGGTCATGATCCTTGAGTTTCTCACTGTTGCCGTGGAAACGCAGCCTGGCCTCATTGAGCTCTTCCTTAACCTGGAAGTCAAAGATGGCAGCAAAGGATCAAAGGTGTGAACTTTGGGGGAAAGTAGTAAAAAGGCGCAATCGTGCTGACGTTTGTGTTTACCTTTTAGTTTTCCTTTTACCTGTAGGAGTTTCTGCTGGGCGAGTGGAGCTGTCTGCAGACGGTCTTAGACCTGATTGACTCCAAACAACAGGGGAAATACTGGTGCCCTCCGCTGCTGCACCGAGCTGCCCTGGCCTTCCTCCTTGCCCTGTGGCAGGATCGCAGGGACAGCGCCATCTCCGTCTTACGCACCAAGTAAGCACATTATTGGGACTTTCTGACCAAAAAGGCCCAGGAAAACATCATCCAGCACGTTCATTTTGAGGTCCCATGGCCTCTGAAGTACGGCGAGGATGAGGCAGATTACGGCAATTATTATGAATTAAAGCGGCACAATTTGGTGCAGTCTGGATGCTTGTTTGACTAATCAGTGATGTTCCTTACTAAAACCTCCACCCCAATAGTTCTGGGAAATCAAGAGATCAGAATGCACTAACCTAAGATCACAGACTTTTTAGGGGACAAGAACTACATCGCAGGGACTAAATTTAGACTCCAGTTCATGTGATCGAAATGCAGATCAAATACCTGAGTATTCTTCAAAACCTGATAGAGTTCCTGTAGTGTTTAGCGGCCTTGGCTTTACCTTTAAATAAGCGGGTATGGAGAATGGATGGTTTGAAACATTGAATATTAATTTTGATTCACATGTTTTTGTCTTTTCCCTCAGAGAAAGATTTTGGGAAAATTTGACAACACCTCTCTTTGGAACCCTCACGCCTCCCTCAGACACCACAGAGGTACAGTACTGACCTCATCACTGATAATTGACGACATGAGTACAAATGGGTCAGAATATCAGGGGTGTCAGATAAAAATTATTGTGTTTCTCCCCCCCAGCCTTGTGTTCTGGAGACTTGTGCTTTTGTCATGAAAATTATTGGATTGGAGATCTACTATGACGTCAGGTAATGTCACAATCTGCTCAGATGGTTTCCCACGCCAGTTGTTGACGTGATGAACGCAATTTCTTTGTTGCCGCTTTAAGCGATGAGCTCTCAGATGTCTTGTAACCAAGGCCTGCGTGGTGTTGCAGTGGCTCCTTGGAGAAGTCGCTGAAGGACGGGCTGCAGAAGTTCTCCAACGGGCGGCGCTACGAGTACTGGTCCCAGTATGTCAAGTCTTTGGTTTGCCACGTGGCCCAGACCGAGGAGGAGGGCATCTGCTCCTTCCCCGAGACCCAGATGCTGATATCTGCCTGGCGGATGCTGCTGATCCTCTCCACTATTCATGTACGACACATTAAAGCGGAAACCGTTGAAGTGGTGCGCACACGCAACTCTGCTGCAATAATGCTTTGTGTATTTTTGGCTTTCAGTCTGATGTGATGCAGGTAACAGACGATTCAACTAAACTGAAGCTCTTCATGGACGTCCTGGATGGGACTAAAGCTGCTGTGAGTCACATCTTCCTCATTCCTCTTCTCACTTTCTTTACACTCCAATATGTGAGCGATTACGATTATTTCGTTTCTGTTTTATCTCTGTTGTGTTTTCTAATTCCTTTTGTCTATTTATAGTTGACAGTGCCTACATCTGAGCCTTGTCTACGTCTTGGATCCATGATGGCCACTTTACTACTCATCCTCCTTAAACAGTGGAAAAGGTGTGTGTGTGTGTGTGTGTGTCTCTGTCTGTCTGAAGTTGATGGAGAGTGGCTTCCTGAAAGTTGCACTCGATACTAGATCTGACCTTGTAACCTTATTTCTGTCTCCAGCGTGGTAGCCACAGCCCCTGACATCCTGTCTCCCCTGTCCCTCATCCTGGAGAATGTCCAGCAAGCTGACAAGCAGCACATGGAGAGGACAAAGACCAAGATCTTCTCTGCACTCATATCTGTTCTGCAGATTCAGGGACTCAATGGTGAGCAGCGTGTGTCTTCCATATTCTGCAAATCCGATGTTACAGAGGTGGATGGTTTCATTTCTCTTAAATGATTTCTGACTTTTTGTCAACTAGGTGGGGAGATTTCCCAGCTGCCCCAGCTGCTGCTGTCAGTGTGTGAGACTGTGAAAGATGAGGCCCTCGCACTGATTGACAATACTCGCCACATGAGCCAAATGGGAGACGCGCAGGAGGACGAGGACAGCATGGAGACAGACTCTCCACGCAACCTACAGAAGGACCAGAGGGACGGGGTGAGTCAGGCAGGGAACGGACAGGGATGATGGATGGAAAGGTGTCAACATTGTTAGTTGATAATCTCTCCACAGGCGTATAAATCAGAATCTGAGTTCATATCATTGTTGTGGGCTTATGAACACAAGTACACTAAAGTATACAAATATACTACAGTATACAAAGCAGCAGCACTGATTTACAGATTTCTTGTTAAATAAAACTAAATAAGATTTTTCCACGTGAATTCATTTTTATTCATCACGCTGTTTTTTTTTATCAGGTCTGTGTGCTGGCGCTGCATTTAGCCAAGGAGCTGTGCCGCACCGATGAGGATGGTGAGCACTGGGTGTCGGTGATGAGGAAGGTGCCGGTGCTCTCTTCTGTCCTCAACGCTGTGGAGCTCAGCCTACGCTTCAAACACAACCTCTACTTCACTGAGGCTGCACTTCACCTGCTGCTCACACTGGCTCGCACTCCTCAGGTACACGCAAAAACACACCATGACTCGACTCGTCACATTAAAATGCATCACACCTTTACTTCATCTAACAATGTCTTCACTTTTCCTGCAGGGGGCATCAGCAGTTGCTGGAGCAGGAGTCATCCAGACTATTTGCCTCCCTCTCCTCAGTGTGTATGAGGTCTCTTCAAATGGGACATCTCAGGTAATAAAAAAGGAAGTTATTTCAGTTCTTGTACAGAAACGTTTATCTACTCTGCATGTACAGTGGCATGGCGTAATCTCACAGACAGATCACTAATATGCTTGCATTAATATGACATAATAACGTAGCATGTCCACGTCTCTGAACAGAGTTTCTCCCGTAAGACCCAGGACTCGGCCTGTTGGCCAGGAGTGTACCGCCTCTGCGTGTCCTTAATGGAGAGTCTGCTCAAGACTCTGCGCTACAACTTCATCAACGAAGCACTGGACTTTGTTGGAGTACATCAGGAGCGCATACTGCAGGTACGACTGTAATGTCGAGGACATTCTCTCAT
>OMOW01116212.1:0-12520 GCA_900312555.1 Lamprogrammus exutus | reverse complement strand
GCGCCAGCGTCCCGGCGGAAAAACTCCTCCGGACGCCGGCAAACTGCACCCGGACAGCGGGCACAACGGGAGCCTCATCCCCTGCTATGGTGAGTGCAAGACGGGCATGAAGACGCGCCGCGACCACTGGTCTGTCAGGCAACACCGGGTTGGAATTAAACGGAAATGGGTGACGGGTGGGGGGTGGTGGTGGAATTTGCAAGCCGTTAAGGCGAATTTACCGCGTTTGGAGTCTCTGAGCAGTGAGCAGGGATGTATAGGGGACAGACAGAACCCACCTAAACCCCCAAATCTGGTGCGTAAACAGGAATATTTCCAACGTTAAACCCGCGGGGGTGCGCAGTGTAAATGGATCTGCTGTGCCTATCAAGCTGCTGCTGCACCGATACATGAAAATAATTGACTTCTGATGTTTGGAGTGAATGCTCTTTAAGTTTAAGATTAAAATGAAATGCGAATTTTTAAGAGGTAACAGTTTGATCCATATAAAGATTGAATTTCAGGGTTAATTTCCCTCAAAGCAAATTAAGGAGAAACCGAGGTATTTAACTGAACAAATGTCTTACTTTATAGTCAGGAGGGAGTGTATTTGGATTAAGTTAGGATTAAGGTGTTTGGAGGACTTTTTAATTGCTGTTGTTAGCGTTTTACAGCTCCTAACCTTAAACAAATCAATGAACAACCTCTGTCACTGCGCTCCTCATGGACACAGCTTCACTCTGTTATTTCTCTTTATTGTCTTATTGCTCCTGCACATCTCTGACAGCGGATTCTAAAGGCTCCTTATGGATTATTTGCATATTTAGATCTCAGAGTTCGTGCGTACACACACACACACACACAAGCCCAAGCGCTATTTGGCTACTAAAAGAAAAGGGGGAAAACAGCTCATTTTTAACAAACTAAATAGTTTAAAGACCAATTATTTAAACGAGGCTCTTATTTTTACTGACGTTACTTTAGCACAGCTGCTGATGGATTACACAACCGAACCAGGGCGATTACGCCTTCAACAGTCACAATAAGAATTAGGAAATATAAGGGTACAAGAAATACACACTCTAATATGAGCCAGCACCACGTATAGGCTAAGATCTCACAATGTATGGGCCACAATCCTACAGACAATTCAATGTCAAATTCAAAACAATTTTTTTTTAAAGCAAGCACGCCCTGATAAATATGATTAATTCAAAACGAAATATTCACATATTATTTGATCATTTTGTAGCACTGCAATTGTACAATGAAATATTTTAAATTAAAATATATGTATATAAAAAATTAAAGAAGACACCTCGGTAACAAATTTCACTGAAATGGTTGGTACGATCGATGTAACATCCATCATGAATAAAGTGAATAGAATTTCTATAATATAGAAAACAAAATGACTGTCTATAGTTCAGGCGTGGGTATTTTTGGACAGGCTAACATCCTATAGTTGTTGGCGTCATCAATCCAGATGTTTGATGTCACAGAAGGAAACATCTGCTATGATCATGGCCAAAAATGTGATGTGAAAAAGTTATAGGCTTCCTCAATAAAAAAAACGGAAATTAATGACAATGACAAAACGAATTAAAATCAATCTGGATGCGTGTAAATAAAGCATTAAGTGGTAAAAAGATAAAACACAATCACCTCTATTTTGCTCAGGGGAACCAATGACAAGAGGGCCTTTTTTTTTTTTGATGCTGTAGCCAGTGTCAATTTTATGCCTAAATATATTAATAAAGTGCAAACTAATCTGTTTTCCTGCAAACGAGCAGTTAGTTTTTATTTATTTATTTATTAATTTCTATAAAGTGAGAGAAATGCCTCCGATAGATAGCTGCGCCCCTGCATTGAAGTGAATTGACTTGGCAAGTACAATGACAGAACCATTTAAACGCCATCATTAAACGCAACATGCCTCCCCTCAGAGAGCTCTGCGATGTTATTATTCACAATGTTGCAGCCAGATGAAGGCATCATGGCTCTGGGGAGGATACTTTGGGCTCCAGCCAAAGCCTCAGGCGTCAACAGGCTTGCTGTTATGTGTGGTCCTCATAGGGAATAGGTTTTTGTTGCACAATCTCAGTTCTTTATCTCCATCATCACAACAAAAAATCATCTTGTGCTCAAAGGGAGTTTTGACTTTGGCAACTGGAACTACAAATGTGATGTTGTTTACATGGCAACCCAGCATTTGTATCCCAGTGTCACTCCCAGGACATCATCGTGCCATCACCCTGTGTGGGAAAATGCTTAGAATATTGAAACAATCTCACATAGGGAGATCAAGCAGAAGCAAAAGCGAAAATGTCGATTTTCTATGGGTTATTTTTCATGTATTGCATCAGCGGTTTTCAAAACTTTTTGAACTTCTCAAACATCTAAGCAACGCCTCATCGACAAGCCACTGTCTCGACTGAAAATCACAGAAAAACCTCACACAGGCGTGTGTGCTGCACCGAAATGGAGAAATGAACAGTATGAGCACAGAAAGTTAGAGGCATCCGCATAGAACAGAAGTGTAGAGTTGGGTTATTTACGACAAAAATATCAAAAAAATTGTATTTATGGTGAATAAAACTGAAAAAAATCTCAGTCAGCCTTTTTTATTTGTGCATAATCTGCCACAATAATAGAATTTCCATAGATTTCAATTGAATTTTTTCCCCCACCAAGGACCACTGATGGTACATATACCACAGTTTGAGAACCACTGTTTTCTGTTGAGAAAGTGGGTTTTTGGCTCACGCTGCACGTATTCATTTACACTCATTTTAACAGAGAACTACTCCAAACTGACAAATGATTTCCTTTTAATTGGTTTTAGTCCAGCTGCTCTTAGTGCGGTTCGGCTGTGGTAACATTACTGTAATCTTAGAGTTTCAAAGGGATTTTTACAATTTGACCTTGTGGCCTGTAAAAAAAAATCTCTGGTTAGTGTTTTGGAACGTTTTCAATTTTATGATTTTGATTAAAGATAGGAGAATCTGCATCTGCATCTGCATCTCAAATTATGCTGTGTGGCAGCCCATGTTGGAGCTCGGTGCAGGAGTGTGTGTGTGTGTGTGTGTTAATCAGTGGGACTCTAAGCATCTACCTGCCTCACGCAGCTATGAATGAAATCAAACCCCCGGAGCTGATCGAGGGCTGAGGAATGCAGGTCAGCACCACGGGGGAGCTGCGCATTAATCTAAGGCAGATGTGCATCACAGGCTCCTATATGGTTTTTATTCATACTCCCCAAACATCAGAGCTCCAAAAAAGCTATACGCAGAGTCCCTGAGATGACAAAGTGGGACTGGTTTACATAACCTCCGCCTCAACAATACTTTGTGCAAATAAGCAACGAGTCAGAAACGGACACGGAGATTGGGCAACGATCTGAGGGACTCGAGGGGAATCAGAGGCTTTCTGGGAAAGTCGCACACATGTGGGAGTGAGGAGTGTTTACATGCAACTTGTAATTGTATATAGGCTATCAAATCGATTGGTTTGTTTACATAATTAGACTTAATATAATCGGTGGGGCGGGGCATTTCTCTTAATAGTTTTCCAAATTTGAGAGAGCCAAATCACTCCGCGTTTAGTTTCTGTGTTTCATTCTGGGGTCTGTGTCCTCTCCTGACACCGGCTACAAATCGGATTGTGCGTCATCCATTTTTTGTCATCCAACACAAAGAATTTTTAAAATGTTGATCAAATAAAGCTTCTTCAACATTTGTAAGCCGTTATAGCTCTCAAACAACTCGCCAAGCCTTCAAAAAACGGAGACGCGGAGCATCCTGTGATATGTTAAAACATTTTGCTCCTCAGCAGATGCGAACCCCAAAAACAAGACCCCGGAAAGACTTGGCAGCGTTTTAAAAAGTATCCTGTCAAAATACGGCGCCCTAAGTGCGCGTTAGAAGGCGCGTCGAAGTGATGTCACAGGATATGTATGCGCTGATGGCGAACACATTGCGTCCATGTTAACAATAAGCCATCGCCGGAGTGACACCTGCGATCGTGCCGGCGCGTTTCTTGTGAAAACAGAATAAATTAAAATATATAATTTGAATGGTGGCGAGGCTGAATTCTTGTTTTGTGAAAAAGTTAGCAGCTCTTATAAATGTCTGAGTCTCAAGTTAAAGCCAACCCTTCTGCACGAACACAGAGCTGACATTCATCTACCTATACATACCGTTACGTGAGGTATACATACATGAATAAAACATGATGAGAAGAATGCGTGTGTGCAGTGTGTGTGTGTGTATGTAGTGTTGTGTTTCATACGGTGTCCCCATTTGAGACTGAAATCCACCCTCAAAGATGATTTGTTTCTGTTTGCGTCTGTGGTGTGTGTGTGAGACTCATAGGTGCAGCATTACATATATGCACACATGGCCAGGAATGTATAATTTCCAATGGATTATAGTTTTATGAGGGGAGTAAAGTTAATGGCTGGTGCTTTAGCATTTACGCTCTATGATTAACATTAGTCGACAAGCTTGTTTTCAGCACAGGGATGCAGTTTAGGTCGCCTATTCTTTATATTAGTTATAAAAGCTGTGGATGGGAATGAATCCAAGTCACCATTAACTTGCACTCATTTACATTTTAACATTTTACTTCCACTTCCATTGTAAATTACTTCTTGAAAAATTGCGATTCCAGTGTGATTTAGTTAACATGTGTGGTAATGATATAAGACTTTCAAACCACTGGAAGTTATAATCAGAGGCTAAATTTAAATCCAATTGCGTATTAATTGGATGCAAATGCTCAACATTTCCCTTCTGATTTGTAATAAAACCCAAACATGCATCAAATGCTGATGAGCGAGGTTTAGGAGCTTGGTTCTAGCATGTGCTAACAAATCAGAGCGAGAGGTCACTGCTTTGAAGATGGAGGTGAGTGTTTCCTGGCCGTGATGTACGACAACATTACATCGTGTATGAAACTTGTGTGCCTCCACAAGTTGTTTTTGTACACATATAACCGTGAAGGCCTGTAGGTGAAGTAGCACACAATCATGACAGTTTAGTGAGGTCATGATAGTGTCGATTTATCAGGAGTTGAGGCTGAACAGAAAGGTTCTTGGTTTCCCAGGGAATCTGCATTCCTGTGCGAGCCGCTGGCATACATCTCTCCTCAGGAACATCTGGGAGCCTCCCTTTTTTACCGGGGAAACAACAAGTCAACCCCAGGTCTCAGACTGTGCTGCTGAAACGTAATGAACGTAAAATTAATAGTCGCTGGTTGTCGACAAAAAGCCGGCGACATGTTGCTTTATTTGGTCATATAAGATGTGATAAGCGGAAAGCCACTGTGGCAGACCGCTGTCAGCTTCGGGAGAACATTTTAGACCACTCTGTTTAAAAGCATTCCCATCCCTATTTAGTGTTTGGTCATTAACCCTTCCCCAGGTTACTAATTTATAGTGTTTCTTTTATTTGCCTTCACTTGACCCTCCCCATCCCATTCCATAAAAACCGAGAGGGTGCCCTGTTGCTTTACAGCCAGTTAAATTACACTTTGATGTTTCCGCTCTGTTTTCGGCAGTGATTAAATTGCTGACCCCAGTAAACATCTGACCTCAGCTAACTGAAGAGGTCTGCCGCCCTGTAACGTCGCAGCATCAGTCGGTGATATTTTTGCATTCATATACGTTGATTAATACTGAAGGAGAACAAGAGTCAAAAACACATTCCTCTCATTGCCAGAAAAAAAGAACCTAAGTGGAGCCAAAGCAGTGGAATCTTGGCTCCTAAAAGAAAGCAGAGTGCGATGGCTGTGTTCTCAAAAACAGCATGCAGAAAAGACAGCTCAGCATGCGGGAATACTCGAAGATATTTGTGGCAAAGGATTTTGGGTGGTTAACATTAGCGTGTCAGAGCCAAGAGAGATGAATTTGGGAGAACCAGACAGAGGAAAGATGTTGATTAAGGTAGAGCGGCTCTCACTATTGATGCAGATTCCAGCGTGCATGTTAGCATTAAAGGTCAATATGAGGCTGACAACCGTGGCTTTAACCGTTTACCCAACATCCCGCCCTTTTCCCATCCCCTCATCGTAAAGCCTCAAATACTCAGGATATACGCTTTGTTCGAGGGCATAACCGCATTTTCTCTCACGGATGCAAAACTATGAACCCGGAGTTGGCCCGTCTTACTTTGTAACATAGCAGCCATGCTCCTGCTTGGGGGCAGAACAAAAATATTGCACCACGCTTTAAAGGAGGCCAGAGCAGGGGTCCGCTGATGTCAGAACATCTGCCCTGTGCGGAGACCGTAAGGAGGTCTGACAGGTGGGCCATGGCGATGTGAGGTCATGAACTCCAGCTGGGTGAGCTGTGTTGTTCCATTAGAGCCTTGGTCGGGGCAGGTCTGAGCCAGACAGCAGGGGGGGGCTGCTGGAGTCCAGCGGGATGACTATTGACAACTCATTGTGCGACACACTAGCCAAAAGCAAACTAATTCATGAAAACAAACATTTTGTAGACAGCCACCGCCTAGCTGCATCACTCTGAAACTATTCAGTCGTCTTACAAAGCCTTAAAAAATGTGTCCGAGAGCGTCGCCAGTGCCACATGGTGTCAACTCTCTCCCTGCTCGGATGCACGGGTTTCTGAGAATGACAGGAGTGCCATTACGGACCTGGCTGTTACTCATAACAGAAATACAAAGTGACAAAGGGAAACGCATGCATGGAAGCAGAACAGAACTATTAGCTTGGTCATGTGAGGCTCCAACTCAGAAACAAATGGATTTGGACTAAACTAATGTTGTTCTTGCACGACTGTTTGTGTTGCAGAGACCATTATGCGTTGGTTTCTGACCAACACAGTTAGAACCAGGATAGGGGGCACCCCATGCCCAAGCTCAGGAAAGGCAAACAGAGAAGCTGACAGAGCACACTGTTCTCACTGGCCTGCACCCAGAGCCCTTCAGCTTATTTATTCACACAGCTGTTTGTTTATTGAAGGAGAAGGGACAGCTTTATTCATCTCCGAAAAAGAAACAAAAAAGCTTGCGTGCGCTGACAGGAACAGAGCGAGGTCTGTCACAAAATGGAGGCTCTCTAAATTGAAGGTGACAAACACAATGTTGTTTACATCTGAGAGGCAAGGTTGTGTGGTGGTGCGGTTGCCCCAGTACACAAGGCCCACCATACACGGCTCAAGATGGAGCAGGTTTTGTGTGGCTCGGATTTCAGGTGGCGTGATTGAGAAATGTGAGGGAGAGGGCAGCGCTGACTGTGGGGAGCGAGGCAGAGAGCTCAGAGGGTTGTGTCGCAGGTCACGCCAATGCGTAGTGACATGCCTTTCAAACAGGAAGAGACATTTCTCATCTGCAACTTTTACACTCGCCGCATACAGACAAGGCTTTTGAACTTCAAAATAAAACATTAGAGAGGTGATGTAAGCTTTGAGTGTGTGTCATTTCGTGTGGATGTTGTAACATGATGATGAGCAGACACGCTTGAAAATGAGGCACTATGGTTATGGGATTTACGTGACTGCAAAATTTCAAAAGTACTACTTCGCTGAAAATTACACTTACAGAGCAGTAACTATAATTATATGAGTATTATTACAGACATATGCTTCTTTTTATTCAGTCCTAAAATGGCCAAAAAGTTGATTGCAATAGATTATTTGAAAATAACATTACTGCAATAAGAGCATCTGATGAATTATGTAAAGCCAAACTTAAAGTGATACGGCGGCGAGTTTTTATAAAATGTAATGATTTTCGGGGAAAATTGCATCTGAACCAGATCACCTTTAGGTGTTCACTTACCAGGTCTGTATAGTGGAATCTTTCTGATGCTTTTTGTTACGCTTTGTAAAATCGATTTTCTTTGGGGACTATTTTTCCTTACAACGCCATGCTTGTATGCCTCCGCCACAAGCTACTACAGGATAGCAATACATGGAAGATACAGACGTTGATGGGTAAAATGTCATAGGAAAACACTTTCAGAGGCAAACGTGGGCATATTTGTATTTAAATAAACTCATAACTTCATGCAGAGTAGCTGTTTTGGTGTGTTCCATTGATCCATGTGGGTCCATTCTATGGACGGGTATGGACCTGGTAAGTGAACGCCAAATGTCTCAAAAATGCTCCAGTTTACATCAAAACAATGTCAGTGAGCCTGGTTTGGACGTAATTTCCCCCCAAATCATAGAATTTTGTAAAATTGCCTGCATATCACTTTAAGTAAGCTATTAAGTGTGAGTTTAATTTGGCATGGATGGCAAAATTGCTCAAATATATTTCATCAAAGCAACACTATCAAATCTTTGAAGCCCCCAGCGTGTTTTGATAAGTCTGTCTCTCTCTGAATCACATACACGCAGTGAAAGACAACAGCAGCCTGACAGAGTCTGAGTTGCCTCCGAGCGTTGACCCTCCTGGGATGGAAGGCAGCTACCTGAACCTGAAGGAGCCCGGGGTGAAGGGGCCGACCGAGCGACCGGGCTCGGATCTCTCCAGCCCCATGGACAAAAGCGAGGCCGAGAGCAACAAAGGCAAGAAGAGACGCAACCGCACCACCTTCACCAGCTACCAACTGGAGGAGCTGGAGAAAGTTTTCCAGAAAACGCACTACCCAGACGTTTACGCCCGCGAGCAGCTGGCACTGAGGACGGACCTGACAGAAGCCCGCGTACAGGTGAGGAGAGTGGAATAATACAGAGTAAAGTGTACAAAAAAACCCCTCTTCAATCCTTTCTGTACATTGATACTCATTGTGAGCTGCATCGTCCATGTTTGCATGTTAATAGTCGCTCTGGGATCTGACAGAGGGGCTGAGAGAGTTAGACTGGCTTGTTGACAAAGATTGTTCGGAACAGCAGACAGCAAGGCCTATTGTTCTCCATCTCTCTTTCTGCCTGCCAGTTTTAGATCAGAGTGGGTTGGGTGGGACTAAGGGAATACTCTGCTCTTAGCTCTTATACGCTGCAGACTCTGCAAAAAGGGTCAGAGGCCAAGGGTTTCTCCCCAGCACTACCATGTTCAAACTGCTTCACCACACAACTTTAGAGGGAGGGAAAACACATGGAAAAAAAGAAAAGTCATCAAAGCTATTTGGCAAGGATATAAAAAACACTTTGAGATGCCAGTTTCAATTTCCACGCATACTCGAAGACATAGTCAGGGACACAGAACCTGGCCTGGTCCTGTGGTGGTACAGTGAAATAACTACATTCATGTTGCATTCACACAGACCCATCTATTCCCCAGATGAATATAATTAACTTCCTCATCTGACAGGCACACAGCAGACTCTGTTGAGTCACCATGAGGTTTGACCCATACTTCTAAAATCAGACCTTAAATATGCACGCAATCAAGACTAAAGCCCACAATTTCATCTGAAGGTCCATCAAGACAAAGTCCAGGGATATCCAGTTGTTGAATACCACGGGGCACTCTGAGCCTGGCAAAGCGTCGTAGAATCCTTTTCATGTCAGGAACAACAACAATTGAAATCCGGAGTACAGATGTTTTTTGTTTTTTTTGCCAAAATGCCAGTGTCAAGGTCCTACAATTTCATCCTCAATTTGATGATGAACGTCTATATAAAGTTAACTACAGCTTTCTATAATTGCATGTATGACTTTTGCCACCGCTAGTTTATTTAGTCGAATTAGCTGTCAACCTCAGACTTGAACTTCACCGTGCTGCCTCCTTTTTATGGAGGAGGAGGCCGCGTCTGAGTGACTGCTGAGGCAGTCTATCAATCGCCATGGTCCTGGATGACAGAGATGAGGTGAGACGGCTGGACTTCAAAGCTGCTTTTGGAGTTCTGCACTCTGCCCTCCCTCTCTCCCTCTTCCTCTCTCTCTGCCTGCTGGCTCTGGAGCATAAATAAAGCTCTTTAATGGCTCTGTAAGCTGCCTTTCGCTGTCAACGTCTTTAGCAATTACTGTATCACAGCCAAGCACTTTGAGCTCTCAGAGCTCTGAGCCACCTTCCTCGCAGATGTCTGCTCAACAGAATAAACAAGGATAGTAAGTGTTTGCAGTTGGTAACTTTGTCATTTTGGGTCTCATGCAGGGTGAGTCATTGTTGTTCATTGTGAGAAATAATAAAAGAAATCTGCATGTTCATTTAAATTCTACTCGTGCTACAACACCACCGGCCTTCTGTTAACGTAGGGTTTACGAGCTGGGGAATTGGAGACATGGAGCGGCATAGGACACATTTGACTTCATAATGCCCCCGAATGATCTCTCTACCAAACTATTTGGTGTTCAAAGGCTGTATTGAATCAAGCAAACCCTCTGTGAAACATGACACAGAAACACGAAATACCCCGAAACCAAAAACAGGGTCACTCGCATACACAGACATTGACTGCTTGTTGGTTGTTGTTGCTTGTTACGGCCTCAGCAAGTGTGGGTGTACATCCCCGCTAAAAGAGCATTTGTTTTGAAATGTGTGTATAACATCCATGTAAATGTGTGTATAAATGTGTCCTGTTCATGTCGGTGCCTGGTGCTCGCTCAGTTCCCCCGGTCTGGTCTGCACGCCTCTGAAAGGTCAGAGGGGTTAGCAGCGGAAAGCCAAGGGCTTAGGCGTCAGGAAATTAAACATGAAATGAAAACAAGCTCCAGTTTGAACATTCTCCCATCTCACTTTCCAATATCCCCACTTCCCCTCTCCGACTAAAGAGGGAGGAGGGAAGAGGAGGGTTGGTTGGGGGAGATAGGGGCTGGAGCGGGAGAAAAATGGCTGAGCTCGAAACAGGAGGCGGGCGTATGACAAAAAGATTAAGGTGCAGAAGGTTAGATTGATCCATCACAATTAACGCGGTCGCTCCGTGACGTATTTTGTCATGAAATCCGAGTTCTGAAATCGGTGTGCAGCATATTGAAAACATGGCTCAAAACTTATCAATCACACCAGGCCCTTTGTTATTGGGGATTATACTCGGAAACGGACAATGTTATGAGCTCAGATAACGCCGAAGGACCAGAGGAAAGACTTGACAAACCTTCAACAATAATAGACACTGAATCCTCGTGGGGAGCATAACATAGACTCCAAGCCCCCTCCACACATATGATATAATTCAAAGGGCAGCAACCCCTCACCTTGACATTGGGGTTCAGCCACAGCCAAGATATCAGTTTACCACTTTGTAAGGGTGAGCTGTCCTCTAATCTCGCCAGCTGACCTGTGGAATGTCGGAGTCAGACGACATTTCTTTACGTCAGCTTCTCAATAAAACACGGCCAATGTCTATATGTGCCTGGGGCGGCCATATATGGGCTTTTCCTCGTAATCTGTTTTGCGAGCACTTTTCGGGGAGCTTAGCTAGCCTTATCGCTTTTGATAACAATCCACTCTGTAGATTTTGTCGCGTGATTATAAAATCCTGCTTACTCTGCTTTTGTGAAATTCGCACTTTTATGCAACGCTGCTCATTTTTTGTCGCTTCTACATTTTGTTTGCGTGTGACTTGGAGACAAGAGGGGCTTTTTTTTTTTTTAAAAGAGGTTGACTGGGGGGAAATTGCATGTCAGGGACTGTGAAAACCACAAGCTGATTGGGCTGGTAATCATCCCACAATCCAAGTTCAAACCCCTGCATTGAAGCCGGATCGCTCTCTCCTCCTCTTTGAAGAAGTTTCCCCTTCCCTCTCGAGAGGATAAGATTCAGACAACCAACAAATACATACAGATAAACATGTGGAGACTGCCAGCGTCCCTCTGCTCGGCTATTTTCTAGCACGGAGATGTGAGAAAATTCTGTAGAAAATAGATCAGAATGTATACAAGAGATTCTGTTAAGGAAGTGCAGAGAGTTGCAGTGTGTTATGAAGTGAGAAAACACGCCGTATCTGCCGCTCTTAGAGTCATATAGAATCATTAATATAGTCTAATATAAGGTTAGAATTTTAGTGAGATTCATATAAGCCAGATATTTACTGTCAAATCAAAAAATCAAAAAAAGTCTTTTCTGTGGGCTATACAAAGGAATGTGTGGACACGTTTGGTGTCCCAGTCGCCAATATCACATACGATAAGAAATGAGGCTCCAATACAAGGCCTGCTTATGAGAGTAAAAGGTGCTTACATGTATAAAGCCAATTTCCTTTCGTTGTTTAATCTAAATGAGTAATGTTCCCATAGCTCATTTTAATCGTAGGGTATAACTACATACAGTACATACCAGCACAGACAAGTCAGGCCTGACTTCTGTAGACTATAGAATGTTTCACTAGATTTCTCCATATCCCTCCTGCAAACTAAACTTCTCTCCTCATAAAGCTCTTTCATTCCCCTTCAGCCGCTCTTTCCTCCAGATTCCTCCATGCTTAAGGAGAAGTGGGCTAAGTAGCCTGCACTCAGTCTGTCAGCAGGCACCTCTCTGCAAAGCTGCAGGTCCGTCTCAACTTGGAGACGAGATTTTTTACCTGAAAACACATACCTCATATTCTACATCTACAGCCTCAAAAGGTACAGAGATAGACGAAAAAGGAATCTGCAGTCAGCATTTTAACTTCTGCCTTATGGTTTATCCAGAAG
>OMOW01116210.1:0-19511 GCA_900312555.1 Lamprogrammus exutus | reverse complement strand
TGGTGATCATGTGTGAGGTCTCTTGCTCAAATTACAGGGTCCGTGACATGTTGAAGCGTGCAGGGTTGCCACGGGTAGAAGGTGATAATAACCTGTGTTTGGGACAAAGATGGAGACAGCAACTCAATCAGGTTTGTGTCACACCGAGTCTTGTCAACTTTATCATACTGGATGAAAGAGGATCTATTTTGAAACGAAGATGATTCAAATAAAACGAAACAAACACTTGAAGACAAATGCAATTAAATGTTTCGAGGCGACGTCTCTCAAACACAGTTTAGCAAACAAGTGCGATTAATCAACAAGTCCCATTTTACTCCACAGGTTTGGGCGTATAAGCAACAATACCACAGAGCTTACGGTTTGATGTGTTCAAACGCAAACAAGTCGTCCATATTGACTTTATGTCAACTTGCCATTTGGCCTTTTGTTTTGGTGGGAATGGCCTGTCACTGTGATGGGAGCAGAAGGGGGAGAAGATTTCTCTGAGGAAAGATGCCAAGGGAAAGGTCATGGTGAATAAAAGCCTTTTAATGTGAGTACCCTGTGCCGTGTGCCCAGGGAATATCAAAGTCATCCCATTTCTAGTGAGGTCAGACTGGGTCAGCCTCCCTGTTTGCCCACTGCTCTCTTCTATGTTTGTGATGCCTAAATACCCAGGGTTGGAAAGCTTTAAGAAAAGGTTAGAAGCAGCGTGGCATTTGTCTCTCCCTTCCTCCATCCCTTTGTCTCTCTCTCTCTCTCTCTCTCCATGTGTCCAATGCGAGCCTGTGTAAAGCACATTGTAGCGGCGTAATGATCAGATATGAGGTATAGCTCTTTGTGAGTCTACAAACAGAAATGGCATTTTCTGTACAACAATTAATTAATTGCAGCAGGGATGTTTAGTGTCTAATGTTTCTCTGTCTGAACCAGACTCCACACATTCTAAAACACATCCTTAAAACACATTTGCAACCAAGGGATTCAGATTTAACCACAAGTTTAATTATACTAAGAGTGTGTGACCCTGCATGTGAAGACAGATTAGAAAATGTGATGTCAGCAGTGTGAAATAGAATCCATGACAGTTTGCCCAACTGTCTGAGCTTTTATTTAGCAGCTCACCGAACCTCCAGGGAAAGGCTTGCCAGTCCATTAGGTGTGAAGTGGAATCATGTTTTCCGCAACGCTGGCCCCGAGCATCCATCTTGTAACACATTCACAACAATCCAAACCCCTCCACGGCGCTCCCCGATTGCTTTTAAAGAAAAGAGGAAATCCTTAACTTTTGAAATGCAAGATGATTGTTTCACTTCTCACCGAGCTTAGAGTGTTTACTCGTAATTTACGTTGTATTGCTCAAATGAGTGCTTACGGTAATTCCACTAATCAAGATGGTTGCACAAATAATCGTGTTCTACTCTTTATGTGTTGGTTGGGTAGAGGAAGTGTTTTTTTTCTGGAGATATGGGATAAATATCACTCACTCAAAATGGACCTCCAGGACTTTTTAGTACCCATGCGCTATATTAACAAAATCCTGATTCGGTAATATTCTTTATCTCGGCAGCATCAACAACACTCTCCAGTGCTTCCCTGCCATTTGTATAGCATATTTTTCATCTTTAGCTCCTAGAGTGTGTGAAAGCCAATTATGTGTTCCAGATCAGGAACGTATCTGAGTGCTACCGCTCATCCATGGGTGTTGCCATTATTTGCTTGGGTGTTTATTTATTAGCTGGTTAGACTTGAAAGAATGGTGCTGTTGCTGATGGCTTGTCAATGAAGTTTGTTTTGTTCGCTCTGTATGCAATGGCAGTGTTTTTTTAAATTTTGGAAATAAGCATTTTGTATAAACCAAACATACATTTATATGCAGGGCATGTTTCCCTCAGGACTTAATATGAAACCATAGCAATATGTGGGCTTTAAAAGGTATTTGCGTGAATTACACAGTTCATTAACCCGCAATCTATTTTAGAAAAAATGTTTTTTTCTCAGATTTTCAAGAGTCAATACTCCCCAATTTTGAGATTTTTGTCTATTTTGTGTTTTCTAAATAATCAAACTTTTATCAAATCTTTAAATTTATTGATGTATTAGTGTAGTACATATTTTTTTGCTGTGTAACTTAGATGACAGATGACAGCCAACTTCCATGAAAAGTACAATTGGACAAATAAGGTTAATTTCGTTTAGTTATTTTGAACTGATGGATTAAAACAACTAAACAACACAAATGTTTCATGGTTAAACTGTAGCTTTTGCCATTGAATAGCTTGTGGAATAAATACCACTCAACGTCTCTCGCTATGCCTTGAACACAGCCATTCATTATCAGCTATTATGTTGAATAAATGGTGGTGCGGCTAAGATAAAACTCTTTCCTACGGTGCATTTAAAACAGATATCCTTTACATTACATTATATCCGTGCTTCTCAGCAGGCTGCTGATGGGTTAAGGTCCTCCACATACAGTTTATACAAACTGTATGCTGCTGCGTTCTCCTTATACCCATATTTTCCATCACCTAGCAACCGCAGCCTTGTGCGTTTGTTGTTGTGAGAAGGCTTGAGTACATGGTTTGTATTATTCTTGTGGAACAGATATTAAAATCCTGCTGTTTGTTCCGACTTCTCTGATTTTCAAAAGGAACCCAACAGACCACTCAGGTCAGCCTGCCTAAAATATCTTTGCACTTATATAACAGTGGGGCTGCAACTTGATTCTATTTTTTGCTTTATGGCTTTTGAAAAAAAATGTTTTTATGTTCCTATATGTTGCAAAAACATTTCCTTTTAAGGACAAATAATAAAGTTGAATTTGGTTCTAAGCATAAATTGAGATTTAGAATAAAAAGATGTAATTTAAAATTTAATTTAAAATCAAAACAAATTTAAGGGTAGGTTCATTCAAGTCTGAAACATCGATCTGTCATACAGTTTGAGGGATATTTTACACGAAATAAAAACAAGATACAAAAATCTTCTCGTTTCTTATCAAAGAGAGATTTCCGTATGGATGACATACACAGTGTACCACATCCAAGTGCCCTTCATTCGGCTTACATTAATGCATGTTTGCACAGTCTTTATATGTGCATCAAAACTGAGGGTTCGCCTTGTTTTTCATAATTCATATCTCCTCCATCTTTCAAGTTCTCATATCTGATCTTGACTTCTACAACGCAGCTCGCAGAATGGAGGGGGGCGGCTTCAGTGAGTTTATGTACAAATATTTTATTGGACCCTTGTTACTGATAAATCTCTAGCACAATTTCAATAATAACAGTGGAAGTGCATTAATGTAGGTTCCTCTACTATTTTCTGTTCGTTATCACATTCTAATATGACAACCTGCTTACTGATACAGCCCCTTTGCGCCTATCATACACCCACACAGGCTGATTAGAGCTCTTCTCAGGATCGTGCAGGTCTGTTCAAATTGGGCTTGATTGACACCTCCTTGACTCTGCTGTTTTGTTTTGTTGTACCTGTTACAGACTGGTAGACACCTTTATGATATTTTACATGATTTCGGTGACCTCAGTATAGCTCGCCGCAATAACGTCCCGGAAAAAGGCCAGAATAACTTAAAACACCTGTGTGGCTGTGCAGTGTCATTAAGACTAATGCCAGTGTCATTTCATGCAGGACTTGTTGTTAAGCATAACTATAATGATAAATAATTCTCCTTCTGGTGCTCCTGCTCCGAAAATGCACTTTTAATGTCATCTTTTCTTTTAAAAATTATAATTTCTGCTGATATAGCAAATGTTGCTACTGTGTGTATGAGTGTGTGGAGTGTGTGTGTGTGTGTGTTTGTGTGTGTGCGTGTGCGTGTGTGTGTGTACTGTGTCACATTCAAGCTATGGTTATACCATATGACGCATTTATTGCTTCTACAACCATGACAAGCTATAAATTACCACAACTGCAGCAGAAATTTAGCCAAACATGCAGACTACTTTGCCTTCAAATCTTATTTTCCACTCTCTTGAATAAATAGTGACACTTCAAAGTAGTCATGCACATTTTATGTCATAAATGCAAACCATAAACACTTCACTGTTACTAATTTGCATTAGTTTCCCAACATATTTTATGTCTAAAATGTTCTCGGGCTATACATTTGAAGTTGCCCTTTCAGATTAGTGATATATTGTTACTTTACAGGGGCCAATAATGAAGATTGAGCCTAATCAGTCTGAAAAGTAAAAATGAAAACCTTTTTCTCGGGAGGAGGCATACAGCCAAAACTGCTCGGGGGTGGGTGGAGTGTGTGTGTCCACAGTTTGACATCATTCACCTCGAGTGCAATTTACACTCCATCACCAACAACTGCAGTAACCATATTGTGCTAAAATCAATGCAATATTATTTACAACATTATTGCTCCTAGGCAATAATGCAAACCATTTTGCGATAACACATTAAGCCGCCCCTCACTGCCACCCATTTATTTATTGCGTAGCCTTATTTTATGTATACTACACTTGGAAAGTGTGACATCTTCTCTTTTAACCTTTTACCTTTATTCTTACTTCACTGTGTATTTACAAATGGGAACAATGTACCAAGTAAATTTCTTTTACAAAGAAAATGTGTTTTTAGCTTCAGTGCAATATATTGTCATGCCTGCTTGTAAATAACATAATTATGCAGACAATATGTCATAGTTTTTATAATCTCAAGATAGCTGGATGTGGTATGTTAAAATGTTCTGTACACTGGAGAAAAATAATCCCATGTAATTTGAGCCTAGGTGAGAATAGCTGAATTTATGGCCAGCATTCACTGTGTTTGGTTGTATGATATTTTCTAAATGTGATATCCCTGAATCATCCAATGATCTTGCTTTTAAAACATTTCCCCTGCGACTCATTGAGCAGTGGCATTTTCTCCTGGAAACCAGTGTTCTCCGTTATTCATGGCTGCATTTCTTCCATTCAATAAAAACATTAAACCATTTTAATTCTGTCGCATAACAATTACTACACTTTTATTATGTTGTCCATTGGTGAAAAACAACCACACAAAGATGGCTAAAAACATATTCTCATGGGTAGTCTAGCTGGCTGGACATTGGGCCTGCGACAGGTATAGAAAAAAATCCAAACACATCCAGTGAGAAAATATACGACATGATTAGTGACCCCACTGCTGCCATGAAGGACAGGGGAAGGGTCTTCCTCTTCACTATACTAATTAAAGATCCAGGGTTATTGTAAATGACCTTCGTTTCATTAGTTTTTCACTCTCTAATAAAGACCGCCATTAATAACCCTGCTGTTGTTAATCAAAAGCTTTTTCTGCAGCCAAAAATAGAGCAAAACAAGATGAAGCAATGAGTACGAAATGCAAGCACCAACAGCTTTTTGCCCTTTAAATTGTTAGAATCATTTGCTCAATCAAATGATAATTTTCAATAAATTTGAAGGCTATGTGCAGTAGTAGAATGATCAGAATTGTCTTCGTAGAGTGCTCACACTTTGCTCTGTCTGTCTCGTCACGTGGCGACACGGTGTTGGGCTCAGGTTCATGCAGACACTCAGAGCAGCAAAATCAATAAATGTTGAGTGGGCATGTAGGATGCATTAATCTGTCTTCTTTTACTTTAACCACAGCTCTGTGTACGGGAGGGATTCAAACAGCTTAGCATCCCCCCGACAGAGCTGAGCTAAATGAGAGAAGCCAGTGACGACACAGAGGTCAGGACTAGTCGATAGCTGAATGACTGTTCCATGCATCTCAGGACAATTCATTTTGACAACCCACTTCTCCTCTCAAGGACTGCTTTCAAATCCTAGTCAACATGCCAGACTGTGGTAATCACTCTCCTGTCGATCCAATTTCATAGAAAAATAAGTTAAAAAGGGGGGGAAGCCTTATATGCAAACTGTATTGACATGGAGTCAATGAGGTAGGATTGATTTTTGTTGCAGTTTCACAAAAAGTGAATGATTTGTACTGTTACTGTTACATGTTGTGAGACAGTGGAGGAACCAAACCAAGCATTAAAAGGGTGCTAAGGTTTCCCAGCAACTCCACTGTACCAATTCAATTCAAACATTTGGAATGCAAACACATGTTGTTATTATAGCATAATTCCTGTCACTAGGGTTTTCCTTTATCTCCTTTGTCCTTTTATGTGAGTTGATGGCTCAGATGATGCACACATCTTTGTATTTACTTTCTATTTATTTGTATGCTGAAGATACTCTAGTTTACACAATTACTTTGCTGAAATCAGTCGCCCACTTCAAAAGCTATCTGATGAGAATGGAAAATTCTGGGCTATGGAGGTCATTGGTCAAAACCAGTATTGATGTTTGGGCCATCCCAAGTAAAAAGCTGATCCATAGTAAGAAAGAATCTATCAAGCCAAAGACCCAGATAATTTTCTCAGAAGTTGGCGGAGCTAAAACACAGCTACAGAGCTATGCTTTGCTATGCTAACGTGTTCGGCGTAACATCTTGAAAAGCCAACAGTGTATCAGGGTTGTGCTTCTTTGAATTTTGGAGACTTTCTTCTCCATAGTCATCAGAAACTGCTCAAAACAACTTTAGAAATATCATCTGTCTGAAGTAAAACCAGATGTTCCGACCAAGGTCAAAGAATTTCATTCATTGAACTGAATGTGCACATGAGAAGTCTTTTGAACAGTTGAAGGTTTCCTTTTTCTCTGCCAAAGGGCTAGAGGCTATTAGAATGGCCTCGATAATTTATAACAGGACATCACCTATCTGGACCTCCGTGTGGCTGGATCATATTTTCACTGAATATTCACTGAACACTGAATATTATATGATGGGAAGATAAAATGCATTTCTTTCTTTACTGAGGATTTGGTGGAGAATTAAGGGGTAATTTTCTCCTTTTTGTTATTTATTAATTTATTTGAGTTCTCAATTTTTTGTACTATAAATGGTTGGATGATGTCTCTATCATTGCCCAGAGTTTTGGAGCATAAGAACTAAATGTTGCTTCACCAAAGGTTTTCGTCCTTATTTGCTTTACATTCAAAACGTTGCTCTGGGAGGATCTGAGGGGGCCTACGTGGTGCATATGTGGAGAGCATTTCTGAAATATAATCAGGCGCAAGGCCATGCAGTGCTTTAAAAACAAGTAAAAGAATTTAAAAATCAATACAAAATCTAACAGGTAGTGTGGCGACTTTCATCTCAAAATACATGTAAGACCAATAATGTATCCCTGACTTCCCAATGTATGAGGTGCATATAGTCATAATGCAGATGGTAATAATGCATTGTGCAGGCATAGTGCATAAAATACTGAAATGTTGTCTAAGATTAGTCTCGGAGGGGTAATTTGGTTTGGCCATGTGAGATACAGCTGATGCCTTTAAATAATAATTGAATGATACGATCAGTTGTGAGCTAATCTGTGTTGTACAACAGACATATAAGAGAGAGATGGGGGAAGATGAAGAAGAGGTGCCACTGAGGCTGAAGCGGAGGAAGGTGTGAAAAGGCTTTTATGCATTGGACTACTATGCCTGGCTAATATACCACTATACCACTTTTTGCTCTGCGTGGTCATATGTGAAGCCCAAGAGGAAAAAGTCGACCGTAACAGTCTGGGTAAGGAAGACACAGTAATGCGATTATGTTTATAAGTTTCCTTTCATTCTTCTACCTGCACACAGAGACACTTGGTCTTGGACACCGGAGTGTTTCCTCATGAAATCACAGGGACGTCTGATGAGTAACTTTCAATGGTAGCAAAGAATATAGTGTGATGATGTGCCCAGACATTGATTATCATGCTTGGCCTCGGTAACTCATCACATTAATGGACTAAGTTGGGAAGAAATTTAATGCAGGAATGCAGAGTAATTTAAAAGCTAAAATGGAGAGTGAAGGTTGGTGCCTCTGAGGGATAGAAGATGGAGGTGAGCTTGAGCCCAGGCTTAAGAGGATGTGTCTGCCATGTCGTGTTTGATTAATGGCACCACAGGACTCCTCATCAAGAGGCAATAAAATATGAAGGCATAAGTCAGGCCTCATCCCAGGGTTTTGGCAGGTGTTCAGGCCTTCTCCACTGCAGCTCAAACCAAAAGATCCATCTCCATCCTCCTCTTCTTTTCCTCCCGGTGAAATCCCATTGATATTTACAGAACAGAACGCTCGCTCCCAGGGTGATGAAACCGTTCACTTTATTTCACTGATCTCTGTGGCTTTGAAATTTCAAGTGTAAAATTCCCTGTGATACTGCACACTTATTAAGTTTGGGTTATGACATTTTCAACCCCTAGAGGGCAGCCAAGAGAAATTGACACCTTTCTTAAGAAACCTATGGAGACGCTTTGTCACAGTAAATAGTTGTGTCCTCATCTTTTTCGAATACTTGCTTGAACTGATGGCTTCTCATAACATATTAATACTTAAGATTTTCACAACATCATCAGAAATACTGCATTTGACACTTTTAATCATGGATTTTTAGCAACAGCCATACATCACATTTACATTTTGTAAGTGATCCTCTGTATGCTAGTTTGTTTTGGTGCTTGTGGAAAGCAGCAAATATGCAAATATGATGCATGCACAGGGAATGATCCATCTTCACACAGGAAATAGTGAACTGAATGCAGAGGAGAGGAGCTCGTTAATACAGTGGCTAATTAGCCAGGAGTTGTTGTGTATTTTTGAGAGTGAAGACAACCTTCGTCTGGATTAACATCTTGTTCATAACTTGTTTAGCTGTGTAGTGAGAGAATGAGCTCCTATGAATCAAATTTTAGGAATCTGCTCTTAGGAATTTCAGACACCTGAGATAATTCAGGTTTGGTGCCCGCAGCCCCCATGAAGTCAACAATATATTTTGTTCCAGATGGAAGTGCAGAGTCTGAGGATCACACTTGATGTGAGCACCAACCAGATATAAGTATTTGGCCAATCCTTGCAACCAGCACAACAAAAACAGTCTTTAGCATAAACATCCAATACTGAATGAACATTTCACCTTAATTTCCTCTAGCCCACGCTGCAACAATTTCGCTCCACCGGTATTTTGTTGCAATTTCTATTACACAGTTGTTTTAGTTCCTTTAAACACATTGCCATTGTCACTGAATCACTTCAGAATCCCTGGATGGTTTTCTGTAGGAGATATTAGAGTGCAGTCTTGCATATTGTAGCTCAATATGATTACTTTCCTTTCAATTCTCTTACGTCCTTTCATCTGTGTACACATTGTGCTCAATATATCTTTCCAATAGCATTAAGGCACAACCACATTTTATCCTGCAACTAATAGAAATAGCACAATGACTCACTTTTTAAATTTAATAGCTGAAGCCCCGCATCCCATTCGCTGTGGCGATCTCTTACCCAGGCTCCCAAGCTTCAGAAGACATATTTGCATGGTTCACCATTAACAAAATCAGACAGATCTTGGTCTTCATCATGACCCTTTGTATAAATCTACCAACTCGATATAGTTGATACATATTGACCTTTCTTGGCCTTTCTGCAAATCCATGTCAATTTGGATAATTGTTGGTAGCATATATAGTGTCAGTCATCACAACAATCATCCTGAAGGTCAAAGTCAGTCAGGGATTCCTCCAAGAATGCGAAGAAGTGAAGACATAGCAGCAACACTCTCATCACCTTAACGTCTATATCAAGTAGAAGATGTGGTGATTTATTTTGTTTTGCTTTCCTATCACCATTAATGTCTACAGTATTTGAAGTGTAAACCTGTATATTTGTACTTTCATTTCTACGACAAGCCGGTTTTACCACCTCGAATGTAGAATGTCATTTTGAAATACCTTTGCCACCAGACGTACGCAACAATGCACTGTCAAAAACTGGCCTCATTAACAATGACATTTACCTGCATGATAAAGTTATATCAGGAACATTTGTGATACACTTGCCTCGATGCCTTATTCATCTATTCTTTTTCACTGTTTATTTTTTTCCCTCGGTCTCATTAACAGACTAATACACCGAAACAATCGTAAAAAGGGCACGTCCTCCCTAATAATATAAATGTGTAATTAAATTCAAATATGAAATATGATCCTGTCAGAATGGTGTATTTGTTTGACAAGGCAGTTTTACATTTCCATTTTGTAGAAACAAAGGGAAAATGTATCAGCTTTGTAAATCTGATGAGTGCCAGTATGCACCAGCGGCATCAGGATCCTGAAGGGCTAAAATCTTAAAGCTTTCCATTCATTTGTTGTCGAAAATGGGTTTGTTTTTTCAGATTTTGAGCAAAGGATTGATTCTGACGAGGGGAATTTAGAGCAGGAAAGCGTAATTGGTGAAGACAGCGTTGCAGTGCGTGCAGAAAGTATCACAGTAATTACATTCAACCAAGAATTGTAGATTAATATGCTCTTTCTGTGAAATAAATTGGGGTGCTGTCAAATCTGACATCTTGTTAGGTGGTCTTTCCAAGCTCTGTTTGATCTGTCACCATTTAAACATTGGACATTGTTTTACCAAGTGTGACTCACCTACCTGCCTCAATTGTCAGTCATGTCTCATGCTCTTGGGTTGGAGGAATTGTGGAGGCAGGACTGAGGGTGCAGCATGTAGGAGGCGGGGGGCGATTCCACCCACTCCTCAATCTTACAGACTCCTGCATGAAGGTGAGGGATAAGCCATTAGGGTTAGTATTAGATGACTATGAGTTCATGGCTGCGGTGGGGGAAACATTTGGATTATGGTTAAATTAAAATAAGAAATGGATTAAGATTACTACCTGAACCTCCACCTCAAACTTTATACCCTTTCTTCCCGCTAAAATATATAAAGATCACACTAATTCTTGCATTCACTCCAACTTTCCTCGTGGATATAGATGATAATGAATCTGATATGTCGAAGATATTTAAACTTTAGACAAGATAAAATCCACAAAAGCAGGATTTTGTTGTAAGGTGTGCTTGCTCCTTTGCATGTTGCATTATGGACATGATGTTGTGATTACAGTCATATCTGCCAGTCTCCTGTAGCAAACATGAAGCTGTTTTTTCTACGGGCAGCAAGGGATTTGCTTAAGAGCCAAATCAGAATGTGCAAATTGCTGTGAAAATGACCGCAAACAATCCCCCAATTGCAATGTATCCCAGTGGCCTCCCTTTAAGAGACCTCTCTAAATGATGAAGCCTGTTAGGGAGATTAGATTTAAAGTCTAATTATGTGAATGAAAGGCTCAGTTAGGATCTACAAAGGACAGTAATGTGCACGCAGAGGGTGCCTAAAATCACAGAAACACGATAAAATACAGAAGAAATGACCAACTTGTGGATCTTAAAATGCTTTTGTTGAGAATGTGTCAGAAATTGATTCATCTTTCAGTTTTGTGGGCACAGTTTTTTGCAAACACAACTAAAGTTTGTCCAGATCCCTTCCATCTGTGTGACTTTAAGTTCTCTTCATCTTTGCTATTGCTGTGTGAATGCTCAGAGTCTGGCCTTCGTGCAACTCTGGATGTTAGTGACTGACATTCACACATACCGTGTTTGACTCATTTGGCAGCTTATTAAAATTGTGATTTCCTGTTGCCAAGTGACTTCCAAAGCATTAGGAATGGCAGAGCTTCATTTCAGTAGAAGCCAAAGAGTTGCATTCCATTCACAAATAGATTCAATTTCTTTTTTAAATACAAGCATGTTTTTAAAAATAAAATAAAATAAAATGAATTGAATTACCACATTAGTAAGGAAGACATTTGTGTATTTTCTTTTTTTTCCAACCAGAAATGAGATAGCCACTTAATTACCCTAAGCTCAGACAGACTGTAAGTGAAATGGAAACACTATTAGGCGCTACCGCTCCCGCTCAGAGCTCTAATCACTGCAACCCTTTAAAGGGTCTCTATCTGTGGAATGTCCTGCTGGTTTCCCAGAAGAAAGATTCAGGCTATATAGCCTGTCAGGAGCTTCAAACACGCGCACAGACAGAAGGGTATGGGGCGAGTGGCACCCCATGATATCTCCTCTGAACACACAGCACAAGGAATGAAAAAAATACTCTTGGGGTAATTCTTTGCTGTTCAGTAGCGGAGCTGGGGCGTTAGATAATACTCAGTTTTCACATACAGAAGGTACAAAACAGATGAGGCCTCGTTAAGACCTGTCATCTATTTGTTCTAGTCAGCATAAAATACATGTGATTCAGGGATAACTAACCCACGTGAGAGTCATGAACAATCGAGAATTGATGAATTTAGTTTTCACCCCTAAACATCGCTTGGGGATTCCAGTCAATATTTGATAATGGCACAGCTAGAGTGCACGTCAGGATATGTAATCAACAATGAGTCTGCATCCCAGGGCTATGTTGACCCATATTTGTGTATACTCTAATTGCACGGCCTAAACCACATTAGACTTTGAAAAAGCACCTCCGCAGGGAAGGGAGCAAAAAGGAAGGAAGTAAAAGGGAAACGAGCACAAATTCATACTCAGACCTCTGCTTTTTCAGAAAATAACGCTGCACCTTAAATAGACACGCAACAACTTAAAAGATCGCTTTGAAGTAAAATTTAATTCCTGCCCTCCTTGGTTGAGCCTGTTTTGATTTCTGACATGCTTGGAGGGGCGTAAGGAGCAGGAGGATGGGCATCTGACTGGGCGCTGTGGCAGTCCATTGACTGTTTTCTTCAGAGGGAAAGGTCAGAGGATCGAATATGATGGGACACCTGCTGAAGGTAATCATTAATAAGCCTGCTGTCCTGTCGGCAGCCCCTGGCTTTACCAGATGTGTTCTACCGAAAAGAGGGAGACGGACTGTCCGCACATCATTATTATTCTGTTCGGCTGCCGGATGCAGATGTGCAGCTTTGAGGCATGCAGTTAGGTTAAAATGAACGGGGCTGATCATGCTGTCATGTTTCACTGTTTTTAGTTACATATGTGGATGCGACAGAGTGACAGTGTGTCACAGAGCTGCATTTCCACCCAGGAATGTGTCAGGTTACCAAGACAACCATCTCTCACCGATAACTACCAAGGCCAAATGTGCTCTGCTATCACACATTAATGTTTGAAAGCAGCTTGCGTTGCAGTTGCAGGATATTGGGCTGAAGCAAAGCTGGAACACTGAAATGGTTAATGATTATGCGTGACTACTTTTAGAAAAGAATGTGACAGGTATGCTTTCACCACATGAACACTGTCATTTCACCTTTTATCTCCCACCCAGATTCTGTGTTTGTGGCTGTCTCATCCCCTCCACTCTCTTCTTCCCTCCTTTTCTCCTGCCTCTTCATCCTGTACATCAGTAGACATGCAAATAAGTCTCTTGTCCTGTAAAAGGAGCCGAAAAGGTTGGAAACCAAATTGGATCGAATGTAATTCAGTTCACCAAGCAGGGACTGAGTCGATGAAGCTGAGAAATGGCTTTCAAACAACAAAGCACCAACCTTTGGCAAGAGGTTTCTCCTGTTAACACTGCAGCTTGGGGTTGCATGCTTCTATATCTTAGGACAGATTAATCAATAATTACAGAACCCACTTCAAAAAGAATGCCCTGCCTGATTACATTCTCAAGTGTGTTAGGTTTGGCTTAATGATCTTTCCATCAACTGATAGAAACGCATTCTCATCTTTATGTAATATCGTCACTGAGCGTAGCTGAGCAAACAAAATGCTACAGTTTGTATCTGCTCTCATGGATGCGTACAATCAAACAATTCACAACAGAACAGAGCAGATGTTTGTATATTTGTACAATCAAAGTGAAATACAAAACAGAACTTTAGCTAAGCACAATTTCTTTGCGTCAGTCTATTGCACTCATGCATACATACAAATATAAATGACTCCCTGCCACAGAGACTGCACTGAATGCAAATTCTAACGCATGCATACTTAATGAATTCATGCATTTTTGATACAACTCTTCTTAAAGATTCTCAATAAAATACTGAGAAATAGTAATAATAAAGAAGAATAGGAAGAGAATATAAAATACAGAATTAAACAGTGTTTTAAATGTAATTATGCAGTATTTTCAGGAGTAATTGCTTCTAGTCACTACCACTAAGAAAAGGAGTTAAAGGTAATTACCAGGACCTAATTTCTACGATATTATTGTATAATAAATCCTGCGTGCCATGTATTGTGTAAGTTCTGTAACAAATCCTTTAGGAACCATGTATATGCAAATGTATTTTACTGCATAACACATCAAATCTACATAATAAATTGGGTAAAACACAAATGCTATACAGTATTGTTACCCCATCCTTGGTCAAAGACATAAGAGGGAAATACGAGGCGTTGACAAAATGCTGTAAACGCTCTCAGAACTTTGACTCCAATGTATCATAGATATTGTATTTTTAGAATCACTGCTTCGAAAATGATCATTTCACTCAGAGCTCTGCTACAACACCACTGAGGGTGTAAACAGAAATTTTAACTAAACTACGTTCTACATCTAAATTACATTCAGTCACAGCTAGAAAATGTGGGCTGTGTTACACTGAATGCCAATTAGCTGCATTTGTCATCTTTAAAAGAAGTCTGGCAATCAGCATTTGGATGTGAGTTTTCCAAGCAATGTGAGACAAGCGACAGAGCGCCAAGAGGCCAATTCATCTGCAGGTGCATCAGTCAGAAAAAAACTTCAAAATGATTTCAGTTTTTCAGGTGAATGGTTTCAAAAATAATGAAGCCAACTGTTAAAGAAAAGAAAAGAAGATACATGGCACTGATAATGAGCATCAGGTGTCACAAGTTGAAATCAACCAACAGGGATGGGAAGATCAAATACGTTATTCTGTCTCTGCTCAACCTAATATTCACCTTGATTTATTTACCTCAAAGTTTTTCTGCCAGAAGCTCATGTAAAACTAAATCACCCCACAACTTGAGGCCGTTTGGGAGCACAGAGTCAGGACTTTAGTGAACTGCAGGGACCTGGGGGTTAAGCCACTGCCGCCCGCCATGGAGAATAATCAGACGAGGTTGTTGGTCGGCCCCCCCTCATACAGATGCAATTTTCTTGGAGGAATTCCAGGCACAATGATGTGGGAGAGGGCAACCCAAGGAAGGCCACGCTCCTGCTGGAGGTACTCCCCGTCTTTCCCGAGAGCACTTAGACAACCAACCGTATGACCCGAGGTCAGTATCAACTGAGAAAATGATATCCCAACTGCTCTACCTTTCAGTTTAAACGATGAAATGCGACTTTGGCTCGATTTCAGATGAAGTTAGATATGGAAGTAAAGAAATACACTTTAGAAAGACGTGCTTTTTTGCAGATAGTACATCCATAGTTCAGGGGTTGAGAATCAAAGCAATACAGCCGTCTTGCACTTTAAAATGAAGTTTACCCGTTTAGTAGACAAACGATTAATGTTGGCTATTCATTTCTATGTGTCCCAAATCAAAACATTGGGTGATGTTTTAAATGAGGAAGAAAGCCAGCAGCTAGTAAAGTATTGCAGCAATCTTCACAAGTCACACAATAACTCTCACTTTACCCATGCTTTATGTGTAGAGGTCCAAACAAAAAGTATATTTTTATATTTCAAGTACATTTCTTCTTCTTTGGTCTGTGTGTTCTTCAAATGCTTCTGAGTTCAGAGCAGGAGTGCTGTGGCTTGCACGGACGCAGTGTCGACACTGACAAAGGACTTGCAGCTGCTGTTTTGCTGCTGACATGCTGCTTTTGCTGCATGGCCTGTGTGGACAAGGTGTCTGGCTCACAGAAACACATGCTGGTGTCGAGCACACCTATGCCAGACTCACAATCTGCACCTGCACAGCTTAAATCCATCTCCTGCAAATTCTGCTTAAATTCAACTACTCTGCATTTAGTGCCAATGCAGGACAAACTATTTGGGTGATACTGTTCGGTGAACAAACTGTGATTTCTGAGGTGTCACCTCATCTGCAAACTCTTAAAGTAACAATGTAGTGTATTTAAAGGATGTAACTTTTAAAGAGTTTTTGTACTTTTGCTAACACGTGTCTAGGAGATCCTGTGGAACATGCTGCACGTTGAGATATACTCATCAAAATGTACTTACAGCCATTTAGCTCAATACGGATCACTAAAAATGCTTTCACTTTACCCATGTTTGACAGAGACTTTAATATGATAGTAGACAGCAGACATGTACCTTATAAAGTGGCCATTGTTTGTATTTAGGTCATGTGTTTTGTGTCAACTCCTGTGCTGAATCCACTGCTTTGGTTTGTAGCCTGAGTTCAGATGGGATCCATTAGCAGACCATTAGCATTTTATTCAAAGAGGTCCAGATTGTGCCTCTGCTTGATTCAGGGTGGAAGTAAGGAGGCGAGGGGGCAAGAGGAGAGCAGACAGGGCAACGGCAGCCACACCAGCAGGTTGATAAACTGAGAACGGGGAAAAGTGGAGAGAGAAAATCGGGAATAAGAGCTTTTCATCTCAGGACAGGCACGATCCAAAAGAGCACAGCTGTGGGAGGCAGAGAGCCAAACGATGCAAAGTGAGAGTTACAAAGAGGTGGAGAATTGCTGGAGGGATCAGGGGTGCAAATGAGTGACAGAGAAGGTGCTGCAGAGTGACAGTGACAAAAAGATGTGAAAGTATGGAGGCAGCAGACTTGCTATTTACAACCTCACACACATGTGAAATGACTGGTGGTAATTAAAATGTTATGATGTAAAAAAGATGATTGAGTTATCTAATTATACTACTAATACACTCATTAATACAGGAAATGGCAAATAAAGGAAAATAGTTCAAACACAATAAAAAGGAATGAGACATGACAGGGCAATGACCATGAAAATGATTCGTAATTATGCCTCTTATAAGATGTTTTGTGACTATTCGGGCAAGAAATGACTAAATTTGCAGCAGCATCTCTAAAAGAAACAATACAATGCAAATGCGTTTTCTGGTGTAATTTTGGCAATTTTCTTGAGAACTTGTGGCAAAGTTTAAAAAAAATAATTGCAAGGCTGAATAAAATGTTGTGACGTTGTTTAGTGTAATACACAGCCTGGAAGTAGGCTGTACCTGAGAGGACAACTTCAGGGAATATAAAGTCCCACAGGCATTAAGTAACTGCTAAGAAATTGCTTCTCTTGTGCTGAATGTTTGCCAGGATTCCTCTGGTTTAACCATTTTCCTGAAATATTTTAGGAATCGGCCAAAGTTACAAACTCTCACAAATATTGCAGCAGTTGCTTCAGTTTGCAAGATTTGTGGAGGGACTGGTCAATATTGTCAATGCCTCCATGTGTGACTACATACAGTATAATAATGCTTTGGAAGTCAACGTGCAATTTTATTGAGGAGTTTAATGCAGTTTAAGAGGTTAGGTTGATGTACCAGTGTAGCCTGGCATTATTGCAGCATTATTGCTCTTGAAAACACTTGCCAGACATGGACAGATGTACCCACTGCTGCTATAGTCGCACCCAGCGAGGATTGTGTCGCCCAGGGCAACGTCGTCTGGTGTCCTCTTCTTTACTCATCAAGAGGCATCCATGACAAACAAGCGTGAACTGCACTTTGGCTGCTACTGTCTCGCTGCCCTGCTTTCATGTGTCCAAGCTTGATGCTGAGACTGCTGCCAAACAAAGGTTAAGAGAAAAACTAGCAAAGTTGAAAACAAATCAAGAGAAAGAGATAGAAATAAACTAAGGGTGAATGGTTTAAAATAAATGACATTCACGTTCACTGGGGCTGCAACAACAAACAACTGATTGGATTTTAATGTGTTGGCCATACACACTTAATCTGATGCAGCATTGGCAGCGATCAGCAGAGAGCTTTAGAACAATTAGAACTGGTTTTGGGGCACTGATTTTCTGATAGATGGCTACTTACAGGCCCTATACCCTCTGAATAAGAAACCCAGGGCATTGTCTGGGGATGTTACATCAATGCTACTCACGTAACACGCAGAAAATAGAAGGGAGTGACTGGCGGTAGGGGGGAGCCATGCTATTTGAAGTAAATCCAGTGATGTGCAATGCACTGAGTGTACATAAGCTGCTGTGGCAGACAGGAAGGCATACAAAGAACGGAAAAACAATATAAGTGCAGGCACAAAGCTAGTCGGGATAAATTGATTTACATAAAAATGCATACAGGCACATGCATTTGCAAATATGTAAATTTACATAGGCTACTTTATAGTGTTAAGACTCCTGCATATTGTGCAATGAGAGAAATCTCATGAGTTCAGTGTATGTCACGCTGTGTGTGAGATGCGTATCTGACATGTTAGAGATGTGGGTCATGCAGCTGTTGCACTGTACCATTATAGTGCAGATTTTTGTCACAGGCTGTCTTTGGTTGAAAGAATGTCTCACACTGCAATCTAAGGCCGCTGTTTTGATTGATGACCATTTTTTTCTCGCAAGCATCATCTTTCCTCTTTGACAGCCCAAAATCATGCAGTCCACACAAGCCTTTACGCAAATTTGGCCACTCCTGGACAAATTATACGTTTTGTTCCCTAACCATTGGCCTGTGCAAGATGTAGATAATCGCCCTCTACCTCTTTACAATGTGGTGATACCAGCTCCATCTTCTCACTTACCAAGTGAGCTCCATCGAGCGTGTGCAAGATGCTTGCACATAGTTCATGCTGTCACCCCCTCTGTGCAGGTGCTATTACTATCCAGTAGGAATCCCTAATACAGTGCCAAGGGCATGATCCCTTACTGGCTTCCCACCTGCAAATACTGCAAATTGACAGTCCTGCTAGCGATGACATCATTGGTCTCTGTGGTGCATGCACAATGAATTTTTAGATTTTCTAAATTAAAAGAAATTTACATCATTTTAATTGTCAGTAAGCACTGTAAGACACCTGTTTTGACAGAAACCAGTCTCCTAACATTGTTTGTATTCTGCTTCAAGATTTTGTTTCCACTTTTCCTAGAAGAACAGCTCGTCCTCAGAAACATTAATATTGTCTTCTTGTATGAACTCCACTTTGGCAATCTAATCCTCCGAGATCTAATCACACATTTCCAATAATGTTCATATCTCAGACTATATTGCCAAAACCTAATTTGTTGTTTCTGTAAGTAGTTCATCGTTGATTTTGAGGGGGGATCATTTATTGTAATATCCAATCTTTTTTCGCCTTCAGTTTGTTCACTGACTCGGGATGTGTTCATTAACTTTCTAAATTAGTTTAGACTCATTTCATTCCTTGGAATTACAAGCTATGGATTGTGGAGTTCTGCAAATGTTACGCAGGTCATTTCTGAGCCTTTAGGAAAGGACGTCCTTTTGATCTTCTGCAACGTGTTTGACCTTAACATATGTGCTTTTTTATTTGAAGAAGCAACCAGTGAAATGGGCTAAAACAACAGTCTCAGTGATTCAATGACTGCTTTTTTGTATGTTCAAAGCATTCCAGTGACGATTATGTGAATCTGTGTTTATTTATTCTTATATTTTGCTCATTTGTAATAACCACGACTATGATAAAACATTGCAGACGAAAAACCCTGTGGTATTTGTAAATCAAAAAGGCAATAACTCATAGTTTCCTATGGTTTTTAGATTGGTAACAT
>OMOW01116159.1:0-11367 GCA_900312555.1 Lamprogrammus exutus | reverse complement strand
AGGGGGAGGGGATAAGGATGAGGGTACAACACTTGTAATCGGATCATTGGCTACAGTGGTTTGAGTCGATGTGATCAATAGAAACTGCACATGCAGCAGAGAGCCTTTAATGGCCCTTAATCTCCATCAGGCCCGAAAAGGAGGGAGGAAGAGGAAGTCACAGGAGCACAGGCAGCCTGCATCACATTACACACTCAACCTACACTCACACACACACACACACAGTGCTGTACTCATGCACTTAGACCCCCTCTCCTACACGCACACACACACGCACACATTCGTGTCTGGAGTCCCGACCGGTGACTCCCGAGACTCCGGGCCTCGGCTTCCTGCATTTCATATTTCATTTCTCGGCACCTTTCCATTTCATTTCAAATGCATTACATTTCAGACCTTTCCATTCTGGCCCTACCCCCCGTAACGCCGAGCCTCGGCGTGAGCGCACCGGCCCCACACAGGACACAGTCCAACCTTTGAATTCAATAAGCAGCTCCACCACGGCCAGCGTGGCCTCCAATCATCGCCTGCACGGCACCGGACGGCCCCGCGGTCCACTCGTGAAGTATAGACGTGGCACTGAGCCTCTGGATGCAGTGTTTCTGCTCATTCCTCCACCTCGCACATTTCATTCATCTGCTGCGTAGATTAAGGTTTCATCTGTACAATATGAGCCCGGCGCTGGATAAACTGTATGCAGTCTTTAAAGGGCCGGGCGCTTCTCTCTGCACGTCGAGCCTCTGTCTCGTCTCTCTCTCGCCTCTCTCTCGCCCTCCCGTTTGCACATTTTCCCTCCACACTTTCACTTATCTACGAACCAGACTGAGTAACTTGAAACCTAAGAGCTGAGCGCGGCCGTGTATGGTCTACAGCAAAATGGATGATAGACAGACTCAGATCATCTCAGATTAGAGACCTGCGTCAACCTCGCGTCTGACTCCTTTCGCCCTCTGCATTCCTTTCTTTGTCCTCTCCATCCGTGACTTTCCAGTGGAATATAAAGCATAATAAAGTAAGATCGACAAACTCTACTATGTTTGCGGTTTGTGCGTCTTGCTTGTGTGTTCATTTTAGCCCTCTGAAGGACATCTGAGCGTTGGAGCTGCAGCCAGGTGCACAGGCACTCACGTCTCGGCAGAAACCTTATTCACAGCTTCACTTACATTAGTAATACACAGAGAAAACATTTTTCTTACCCCAACGAGTCACAGCAACATTGAGGCATTGATTAGATAAGTACTTCTTGTTGCCAGGAAACATTTGAACAGATTAATGACCCTGAGCCTTGAGTTATTTTCCTGTTGCTCCAAACACTCTGTGTGCTTTCATAAAGATTTCATTTCTCCGACAAATACAGAGTTGTGAAGAGCTCTCTTGGCGATTGACGACTACCCCTCTTAGTTATACCTGCTGCTGGAATCACTTAAGTTATCGAATTATAAAAGGGTTAAGAAGTGCCTCGTATTCAAGTAACTGTGATTAAAGTCACTATTTTATTGTGATTTATTTATTTATTTGTGTGTAGGTCTTTTCAGTGCTGTACATTGAAGAGATGGCATTTTTGGGAGCGCATTAGCAAGTCTTATTACTGACGTTGTGTTGCTCTCCAAGTCTGTAAATAGAACAGGCTGTGCATCAGTCAGCAGCTCCGGGGGGGAAAAGACTTGGTCATACATTTATGTTATTAATTGAGCTGAATCATTAATGTGACACAAACTTGTTCCAGTGGGGAAAGGAGCGATGTAAATTAGTGTGCGGCTACATGATCTCAGTTTGAACTTTTCTTAATCTGCAATTTAATTGGCAGGCAGAGCTTTGATGTTGAATATGGTTACTCTCCATACTTTGCTTACCGTTGATATAAATAGATTTATTATGTAGAAAATGTGGAATAAATGTTGAGTCTCAGAACCTCGTTCTTCTCAAAAAGCACCTGAGAATGAGCAATAAATGGTGTGAAATGATGAAAATGTGAGCATATAAAAACCTGAAACTTCCTAATTCTACAAAGCCCAAACTGTTATCTCTCTCTCATGGACAGCGCCTCCCTGTGGGCATTTGAGACAGCAGCAACTCCGTCATCAAAATTGTGCTGCATGACTGTCGTGTGAACCTTTATTCATTACCGGAAACACAAACAATTTCGAACACAAGTACACGAAATAGGAACTCAAACCATACAATGTAAAACTATTCAAAGCTAAAACATAACTAGCTTGATAATTAGTGATCATATTAAACATCCGCAGTAACAGAATGACCAAAAAATGCTTCTACCTAATACACATTAGATTGTGTCATTTCTCCTTTGCTGTTTGAAGTACAACAAAGTCTCTCCAGTCTGTCAGACCGACATGGTTGTGTTCAGCAAAACGCTCAGTCTCCACTCTCACTTCATAGATAATGATATAACCATGGCAACAGAGACACTGTGGAAAAGGCCAGGAAGAAAACTTAGACATTACTGTCAGTCAAAACAACATTTCTTCAAATGAAAATATACTTAACAGACTAGTCTGCCTGACCTGACTCATCGGAACGTCGGTCTGGTTTTTGATTAGAGAACCAGGCTGGGAATCCTGATACAAGGGTTATTATTGTCATTGTTTGGACATTTATATGATGTTTGAGGTCATTTATCAAATCTCATGCCAGCAGCAGCAGCAGCAGCAGCAAACAACACCGGAAGATGCTTTTGTATAAGAGGGAATTCACACATATAGATGACAAAATGCCAGTTAACATAGTCATCAATGGGGTTAATGCAAGGAGACAACTTACGAAGTGACACACAGGCCCAGAGTGTGAAATGCCAACCCTGAGCCTTGACCCATCCTTGGCGTTAGCCGTGTGTTGATAAGTGTTGAGTGCAGCTGAAGCTTCAAAGGCATCTCAGCTCCTTCTCCCATCTTCACTCAGCCGAATTCTCTCCAGAAGGACATTTGGATGGTTAACAAAAGACCGCTTGGCATCTCTTTGGAGCAGCTTCGATTGCCGATTGGGCCAAAACAGCTGCCGGTAACATTAAAGCCTTTAACAGATTGCTTCGATCCCGGATGCACGATTACATTCTTGTGAGAAATTCGTGTGTACTGTAGCTTCTAAGTGTTATGGTGCATAAAGCGGCAAGAAACGGTGAAAAGGCTCTGGATTTTTACTGTACCATATATTCATTAGCTTAGCGAGGAAGGTAAAATCAACAACACATTGGGGGTCTCTAATTAAATCAGCGTTTAGCGTATTTATGAATGTGTACATCTCCGCACCATCACACATCCAGTAATTGTGAGGCCATTGTGAAGAGAATAAATAGAGTTCCCTACTTAGTTTTGTCTGTTTTGCCCACATACAAATGGAGGCAGGAAGAGTGTGGTCTTTTGTGGAATCCTGATGGATGTACAAATTAACACACAGAGGAGAGAAGTTGCGATCCAAAGTGTTATAATTACAGCTCTTTATTCCCCCTTGACAAACATAAAGGGGGATTTTTCCCACTCCCGCTCACATCCTCTTTCTCTCCCACCTCTCAGCGCAAAGCCTTGGGTGAGCTGGCATTAATTGCTCTGGAAAAAAAAGACGTGGAAACACAACAAGTGCTTCTCATGCTGCTATAATTGTGTCTGTAGGAGTTGGAGAGCTTGAGAAGAAAGGAGGCTTTGCTGCTTTTACAGGGAAAGGCACTGTGTAGTGCAGCTCTGACTGAGGGCATCTGGAATTGTACGATGCATTGGTGCCCTCCGGTGGACATAAACTGAAAGAACAGTTGTGTGTGAAGAAAAGAAAATGCCCTCCAGGTTTCATACGATAACTAAGATCAAGATGTGAGTCCAAGTGCACAGATTTGATTTGTTTTGTTAAAATCAACACTAAGAGGCATTCGCTGCCCTTATGTATCATTGTGGCTACCGGTGAAAATCTTCTCATCTCTCACAGGAAAGCGTTAAAGTTAATGAACCCATGGCACAAATCAGCAAGCGTCAGCAACTCTCCAGGACCTCTCAGCTCGGTTTCTCTGGCAGCACACGTAAACGGGGAGGTCCTTCAAAGGCTGCGAACAGGAAATGTCTAAATCTGTCACACGTCTTAAAGAAGTGGCATCCTGATGGTTCAAGTCGGTGTCAAATGATGTCATCTTCCATCACCCTCGAGGTCAAGTTTTTCCCTCCCAGTTGAGTTTGGAAGCATTCACAGAAATATAAATCTGTCATTACAGCTGTTGCTCATTATGGCACCGACTCATCGAGGTTTTCAACACAGGCCCGATCAGTCATTTCAGATATATTCACATGAAACTGAAGCGGATAAGTTTGACTCATAGTTAAGCCTCTCTCGCCACGCTCTTTACAAACATTACTGAAGCTGAAGGACTTTAAAAACGTAGTGTGTGTTGTCCTTAAAGGCCTACTACGCGATTTTGGAGTAATGCCAGTTTCTAATCCCGTTTTTGGACATTTTGTGTGTTTATGTGTACATTTGAATGAGCCATTCTACCTTTAAACCTTACCAGTGCTTCATTCAGCTTCCCAACATTAACAGCTGGATCCTTCTCCTAACGTACGCAGCGTTTGAGTGTTGGAGGTTGAGTTGACATCAGGAAATCGTAGTGGATTGATTATTTCACTTCTATTGTCTGCGACTCATTTCTGGATGATTTCTTGTCTTGTTTTTGTGTTGATTGATAAATTCTTAGCCTAGCATTGAAATATCAGAGATGTGGCAACACACTTCTACCAATGATACCCCACTCTCATTGAAAGTATGTTTGCAGCTGCATTGTTTCTCCATCTTGGATGACTCAGAGGTAACCTAAGATAAATTGTGTGTGCACAAAAACATCTATGGAATTCTACCAAAAAACATTTCCACCTATGCCAACTTCCATAAGTGTAAGGCTCAAAACTTATCAGTCAATGCATTTTAAGTCAGTGTAAATGCCCTCGTAGGTTTACCATAGAAAGAATGATGATCTGTTGTCATACCGATGGGGGAGGCGTGTTTCTGGTTCACATATTGTGATGTTCCCTGTCACATTGTAGGGGCAGATCTGCTTTTATTGTACACATTTGAGATTGCGGTTCCTGTGGCGTACACGTAGGATTACTGCAGTATGAATCATAGAAGTGTATGAAATCAGCAAAAACACAAAAGCAAAATTTGCGCTAAACATGGGTAATTTTTATTTAGCTTGTGAATTACCTAGAGGAGAAAACTGTCACATCCTTGTAGCTGACGTCTTGCTGTTTTGGGGGAATCCCAGTCAAACCAAGTGGGAGGGTTGATATGGGGGGTTGGGGGGGTTCTCCCAAAAGTGCTTGAGTGACAGTTAGATTGAGCCTGAGGTACGGTACAGTACATCAACATCAGAGCAGAGACAGTCACCCACAGGGCCCAGGGAGGACACTGCAAGTTCTACCAGAGCAGCAGCTTTCTCCTCAGACAAATGCACTTCAGAATGACAAGAATCACAAGTGAGGAAAAACAAAAACAAAGGTGTGCACTCGCCGGCCTGCTGCATAATCGTAATCTTTTGGTACACAGAAACAGATGCAGAAAAGGAGGGTGGGGGTGGGAACAGGTAAGAGGGAGGACACATCCTAGGATTGGCGTGATTGTGGCTGTTTCCCAATTAATTCATCCCAGCCTCTGTCTGAGGAATCCAACAGCTTATTACAGATTCAAGTAAGAGAGCAATTTTAAATCTCTATATCTCTTCTGGAGGCAGTTAAACTCACCAACATCCCAAACATTTGAGGCATTAAAAATTACAAACAAGCCTTCTGACTGCTCTGGTTAGTCAGTTAGTTGATCACAAACATAAGTAAAGAAGAAGAACACATAGTTAGAGCGTTAAGGGTGTTGGTAGAGGCTGTTGAGAACAACTGAAAGTGCTTTAAAGACAGATTTCAAAGTGGGTTACGTTCTTTTCTGGTGAGACAGGAACACGGGTGCAGATGAGTCCATCTTATTGTCGCGTTCAAGTGTGTAGATACATTGTCTTCTTCGGCAGAAAGATTGTGAGAGCCCTCCCTCCTGGTGGTCAGGCAAATTATTTAAGGTCCTACATCATTAGTGTTGCAGTTCTAGCAGAGAGCTTGCTTGAAGGTTACTGTTTATTTCTATTGCGCTCCTGGCAAGAGAAGAATAAAGATATGATCAGTGGATGGTACAGGAACAGAGAAACAGAACAGAAACAAACAAGTGACAACTACAAAGGAAATGCCAGAGCTTCCCTACTTTGTTGGTTTGACCTTCATTTGTGGAACAAATAAAGCTGCTCAGTATGCGACAGCTCGCTAAAGGAAAATCAACGTTCAAGATTTGTAACTTTCTAGGGCTTTTGTGCATACTTCTAATGCAGTCAACACACAGTTGCACTCGTGTGTGTGGTGGTTTGGATATTTGGGCTGCGTGATAAGATTGCGACAGTTCAGCTTTGAGTCCTGAAGGTCCCCAATCTGCTCAGAGTCCTCTGATTAAATTACTGCGACAGCGGAGGGCCAGATGGCCTTATGAAGGCGATCAATAATGATTTTGCTTCTTATAAAGGGGATGTATTGGATAATTGACTCAATCAGTCTTCATCACTCTGTGCACTCTCATAAAAAGTGCATTTACAACAATGCAATGCACAATTTACTGAATGTCTCTATTGGAGTGCATTCATACATGCACTTCGGATCATAAAGAAGAACTTTATCGATCGTTTACAATTCAAACACGAGACAAGAGTCGCCACCGGTCGCCGACGGGGGAGTGATGCTGCAGTTCTAGCTTGTTTCTGTAAAACTATCATTACGACTTTAAGATTGAGTTGGTTTTGACGATCGTATCCATCTGTGCCGTTGGTGTAAGGAACACAGTGGGTGTCTCATGAGGTCCTGACAGAATGAACATAATGTTCTGTTAGTCAGCTCAGTATGGGAGTTTTTCTATCAGTTTTTGGCATTTGGGCTCCTCAACAAAACAGCTTTCCAAGGTCTGTAACCCAAATGCATTCTTCCTGTTCCATTTTGCAAGCACCACTGTAAATTATGAAACTGTACAATCACTGTGTGACTCTCAGAGGTGGTTAAACACACAGACTAATCCACAGAGTAAGAACATTTACTACAAGAGACTCTGCTTTGATATTGGTGCCAGTTATGATCATAGCAAGTCTGACGTGCTTTAATGAAAAGATAAAAACAATCCAAACACTCCTACAAGGATAAAGATGATGATTAGCTATCAACAAAAAAGACTGCCAACAACATATTTAACCCTTACTTCTCCAAGAACCACAAATCTATTTCCGTATGTCTGGATGGGTCTATAGTTGTACGTGATTAAGAAGTAGAAATAAGTAATTAGTCACAAAATATGTATGATACCTAATGCTCTGTAACACTGTTTAGTGTTAAAATAATAACCAATAGGGTGACAGAGAGTCTCCACTGTAACAAAAACAGACTGTATTTGACCTCAGCTATGCGCTATCTTCAGCTCTGTTTATGCTCCAGGCTGGAGCCAGCAGTCACTACATTCAGCTTGTAGCAAACTCTCACGTAGCCTCAGATAAACGCATGGACAACTAGAAGAGCAAGTTAAGGACAAAATGTCCCTGTTGTTGTTATAGCGCCACCATCAGGTCGACTGATGTTTGTTCTTTGCGTAAGAGGCGAGCGCAAATGTGCACAAAATGTGTTTACAGTAGACTAGTTAATTCGTGAGATACAGCGTGTTGTTTGAAATGAGCCACTGCAACTCAGAATTTGGCAGCAAATTGTGGCTAAACAGTGAAGAATATCAAAAAACAAAGACAACACTTCAATCCAACTTGGACCAGACATTCTACATGCAAAATTGTGTGACAATTGAGCAAAGATTGCAGGAGAAGATGCGACAAAACTATTTTGTGAAAAATTCAACATGGTGGAAAATCTAGTCGGGCACAAAGGGGCGTGGCCTATACGAATGGATCCCAAGGACAACAGGGGAAAATAACTTTGATACATGACCTGCGTTCAAAAGTTATAATGTGGTAAGAGTTTGACGTGGTTATTACAGTGCCACCTTCTGGCTGAACTGGAGAAAGAAACGATAGAAAGAATCCTGACCCTAGTCCCCATCAACGTGCCAGGTCATCGTCGTTACAGACAGACAGACGCCAGTGATTACGATACACCCGCTCGGCTGCACGCGGGTGTAATAAAAACCCTGCTGAGCACTAGGAATCGCAACACACCTCACATATTAAATGCTGTAGGCAAAGGGTGTGGCCTGGGTCACAAAAAGCCAAACGAGGCTGTTCAACAATCAGGTATTCATTACACACACAACAGCATTAAAAGTCCCTACAAGAACATCACAGACGGACGTCACTGGCTGGACTCGAAGCCTCTTTGTGCCGTGTTTCAGGTGGAACAGTGTCCTCTTTGAGAGATGGGTGTGTATGTCAGTGGTCTGGGGGAAGGCCCAGTGAGACCCAGGCCCCCCGGTGTAACTGTACCCCCAGTAGGGCTGCTCAGGCTGGGCTGAGGCTCTGGGGACAAAGCCCCTGACAGGGTCGAATCACTTTCAACTCACTTGAATGAAAATGAAAACTGACAATCCATTCGTACCTGCACGGAGGAGGATACATTTTCAGTCTGTGGGCAGGTTGGACACGATCAAGGGAAGAATCCGTTACATTTTGGTTCTGGTCGGTCTGATGGTGGCGCTGTAATGACCATTTTTACATTTTGCCCCATAACTGTTGAATCATAAGTCATAGAATAAAAATTGAAGGACTTACGGTTCTATTCTATTCCTTGTGTCTATCCACATCCATGCACGTAGGCCCAATCGACCTGATGGTGGCACTATAACAACAACAGTTACATTTTGTCAATAACTTTGGAACTGGACATGGCAGAATCAAACGTTTGTTGGTGTGTCGGTCGTGGTGATCATGGTCTAGTCAATAATCTGTTCAACGTCATCATTGTCATAATTGAAGAACTACTCTGCCTTGGCGGAGGTATGCACTCTGATTGCCTTCTAGTAATGAAAATAGAAACCTTCAAACCTTGAAATTTTCATAGATTTGGCTCATAACCAAATGTAATGTACATAACGCCAGGCACTTCCAGGTTCTACCAGGAAGGAAGGTGCTGCATCTTACGTATTAATTAGCAAAATAGGCACGTTAATAAAACCCCCGTGGCAACATTTGGAATCCAGAGTTTGCTCAAGAAACACTTTGGGAAGGTGTAAGAGCGCAGGCAGCTGCGGTTTGACACCTCTCAAAGTTTGAGCGAGACAGGCAAAACAATAGATAACAATTAACCTTGTCAGGCGAGGGAGGGTGAGGCCTCCTCTGGGCCGATCCTGTCATGTAGGAGGTCAAGGCTACAAAAGCAGCGCAGCGCAACGCCCGCACGACGCAGGATGAAACGGCCTCTCTACTGACAGGTTGTTTTCAGATGCTTGAAAACATTGACTTGAAATATTTATGAGAAAGTAAGCCGGCGCATATTAACAAGGTTAGCGGCGAGGAGTCAATACAGCATCAATGGAGCGCCAGCAGAGGGAGAGGGGTGTGGGGGGGAGGGGTGAAACAGAGGGAGAGAGTCGTGGTGGTTTTCTAAATGCAATTAGATTAGCATACGGGTGAATCTAAGAATGGCTGCAGCAGAGTTCCAGCGATGTTCTGTTATTGGCTCCTCGGCTGCTGTTGTCGCACAGCAGGAGCTTCCCACTGAGGTTTTAGCGCTCAGATTAACATTTGTGGTAAATCACTATTATTACCACGACGTATTTAAGTGTCTCCTCTGAGGGCACGCTGGCTTACGCGGCGCTGGTTTTCAGTGCTGCGAGCACAGAGAAATGTCACAGTGCATTTTAATTTTGGATTTTACGAGGACACGTTTTAATAATCGACTCTTTTGTAACCTCTAACGCAAATGAGAACCGACCGCGAGGCACGCCGCAGCCCGTCGGCAGGGCGAGGGGCTTATGTTGTTAAAGGCTAATAAAGCGTGAGGAGCCTGTGGAAAGCGGAGAGGCTTGGCTTTCAAAGGGAGATCAGAGCCTGCATCTGCCTTTGTCTGAGAGAAGGAATGCCAGGAATGCCGGCTATTTCAGGAAACCTCGGTGCATCTAAATCCACTTGGGCAGATCATCGCGATCACGACGGCTCAAGATGGCCGATGAAAAACCAGGGTTTCCTGAACCTGCTTGTGAGTAATGGTGCAGGCGTCAATTTTGCTGCCAAGCCGACGGTGGGAATTAGGTTTACGCTACGCCGTCGATTCGACCGCAGGTGGAACGGGATCAGCTGATTACAGTGCACTTACTGTGCAGCAGTGACTCAGTGAAAGTTACTCTCTCTCTCTTTACGTCTAAGGGCAGTTACACTTGAATCACTCCACTCTCATTCAGAAAAACAAGCTATTTACATTGAGTGTGTGTTGAACTCACCTTCCTCAGAGCCTCCTCCTCTTCCTGACGTTTCTCGTAATGTGCAAAGTCATCAAAGATTGAGGTGGTATGCTTGTACGCGGCGATAATTTTAAGCACTTGTTTGGCCTTCTCCAGAGGCACTTCCTGAGTGTCCCTGGAGTTGGTCACGGGTTTGTTGTCATTGTTCTCGAGCCGGATGTGACGCAGCTGGTTGTTGGGCACATCTTTGATGAAGACCCACTTCACCTCAAACTTGCCCTTCCACTTGTCCTGAGACCAGACGCCTGCATAGGCATTGTAGTCCACCGGCGAACGCATCTCAGCCACGCCACAGAAGTGCCCACTGCCGTTGACGCTGAACAGCAGGTAGAGGGGCCCCTTGCCGCCCAGCGAGCGGTAGGCCCCATCCAGGCGCTTGTTGCCATGTTCTGTGCTACACCAAATAGAGTACTTGATGGAGCGGTGGATGTCGTCCTCCGAATAGCTCTTGATGATGAAAACGCGTCCATTTTTCAAGTTCCAGTCAAAGTCTTTGGGGTTGTAGTTGTTGAGGGCACGGAGTTTCTCCAGCACAGGATGAACTTCTCCAGAGCAAGGGGAGGCACTAAGTGGGACTCCCCCACCCAGACCGAAGGCCTCGCCCCGATTCCTGGGAGCCACCCAGCGGTTGGGCGGCGGCCCAGGTTGCTGAGGTTGTTGATGATGATGATGAAGGGGCTGCGGGGGGCCAGGTTGAGAGGAGAGGTGGTGATGCGGAGGACCAGGGGGCAGAGGCTGAGGGTGCTGGGGTGAGTGGAGAGACTGGAGCTGGAAGGGCTGGTGTTGGTGTTGGTGTTGATGTTGGTGTTGGTGTTGGTGTTGGTGCTGGTGCTGGTGCTGGTGCTGAGGCTGGGGGGGCAAAGGGTTTTGCAGGAGGGGCTGGGGGTGGGGTGGGGGGGGGGGGCG
>OMOW01115979.1:0-10382 GCA_900312555.1 Lamprogrammus exutus | reverse complement strand
CATTTTCTATTACCAATTCATTTTTGTATGCTGGTGAATGCAAAGGCATAAAAAAGATGGAATTGTACTGAAGGTTATGTTTGCTGGAGCACATATATTGATTTGGATAGGAAGTTGCAGAACTGTTGCCCAGAGGCTCTGCATTTGCTGATGTCTGTGTTCTAATTTTATGTTCGCAATGAGGAGTTTCAGGGCATCATCACTGCTCGACTCTTTGACTTTATAGCCACACGCAGCGACGTTACGGAGGTAATACATGAATCCTGTGTACTTTGGAAATGTTGTAGAACATTAATACTACCTAACTTTCAATCAGCCCTCACAGAAATCAGCCAACCAAGAGATCCCCAGAACACCTGAAATGAAATATCTGCACATAATAATTAGCAAAGTATGTAGTGAATTATTACCTACATTTCTTCTGTATAATTATACTGGAATGTATATTTGACCTCATAGAAATCCAAACACTTAACTCTGAATACAGATGTTTTTTCATACACAGATTTCTTTAGAGGTTCACTGCTTTGGAGTTAATTACACAACTCAGTGGTTTGCTGTGTTCCTTATGGTTTCCTATTAGGGACTCTGCAGTGTGTGCAGGCTTTACTTATAATGTTACTGGTTTACTGCAATTAATTTATTTGATATAAAATTCAGTCAAGCCAGAGGCTAATCAACTGCCTGTATGTCCCGCTTAGACTGCTGCCTTCCCTAATGCTTTCAGTCTATTACAATTGATCTAACATTTATAATCAATTGTTTGGCACCAGATCAGAAAAAGATCAGACTGGAAAAGCAGATAGTTGTTCTTAAAGCCTGTCCCTCCTCGCCACTCTTTCAGGTTGGTCATTAATCTGCCTCATCACAGCAGTGTCCATTGCTGCTCCTCTTCTGGCTGTCAAAAAGCCATTAGACTCTTCTTGGATTGAAGGATGTGTCCAGCCCATCACTTACACTGTGCCACTACTTCACATCCACAGCCCATTTAAAGCTCCCGTGAATCTTCCTGTCACTGGTTGCTTGTGGAGACCAACACTTCTATTCCTGATTCTTGACATGAGAACAGAAGACTGTTGTGTTAAACACAATTGATCGGTATGGCTGTCAAATATAGAATATTTATAATATTATAATTCATCTTTATTCACATATATAGATACAATTATTGGTACAATGCAATGGATTCAGACTATTTATTCAAGCACAAAGGAGGACAAATAATCAATCAAGAGCGAGCCAAAAGAAAAGGCACAATCATTAAAAGGATCGCAGTCCAATCCAGTCCAAGCATTCTATCTGAATCTTCTTCTCTTTGGAGATAAAATGTCTAACAGTCAAAGACTCAGGGACAAATAGGCAGCAGGGACAATGCTGTTCAAAGTGTGACTCTGAAGAAAGAAAGATGTAACCTTAATTGCCCTTTTCTGGAGAACAACGACATTTGTTCTCTGCATTCAACCCATCCTAACTATTAGGAGCAGTTGACAGCCACAGTGCAGCTGTGACAAACTCCAGATCTACAGCCTTGTGCCATGGCAGGAGTAACTCACCTAACGCACAGTACCAGGAATACATATTAGTAATAGTTTAGAGTAATTATTAGCAGACAGACAGACAGACAATGGCCGAATTTATACCATTCAGTCATGCTATCTCGTTTTTCTGGATTAGTTATCTGGATACTGAGATTGCATCTTGAGGTAAAGTGAAAATGCTCACAGAATGCATTGTGACTGCCAGAGCATATACTGCACATATATTGTCAAGCACACATTGTGATCATATCTCTGTCACAAATATCCAGGTATAAATGAAAATCACGCTGCATCTTCCCGACTCTAGTTTTCTCTCATTCCTAAAGTTATATGAATGGGATTTACAACTTGTGGTGAATGGGTATCTGCACCTGGAACATGGACAGTGACAGCCCACATAAAAAAGTTAAGTTAATTTAAAAATGGAGGGAAGGAAGATAGGCTTTAATAGCATAATGGGACACCTGCTGCGATCTGATCAAAATGCAAACAGCGTCCAGATTATGTTGATGCAATGCAAGTCACGTCATCAGATGTCATTATCCAGATAATGCAGTATAAGTATGGTAACACCAACATTATGTTGCTATCAGTGGAATAAAGGTCTGATTTAATGTATTTGATGGCTTCTATTGATTCTGCAAGAGTGTGGCTGTTTCATCAGTGAAGACAGATTGATTCTGCAGGCCAGACAGGGGAGTAACACATTCGTAGTCTAGGAAGCGGCCAGGGAAGTATTTGCAATCTCTTACAATTTAACACTTACATGGATTTCAGAATCAGTTGTCTTAAGTTTACATGAGCATGAGTACACTGAACTCCATTCACAATGTTCAACTTTCCCAGACCCATGTAGTGAGATATGATCAGAGAGGGGAAACTGTTTTTTTGTTGTTTATTTGTGGACTCTTTATTAGATTGCATGCAACAGTGTTTGGCTTTAATTAGAGAAACTAAAAATAATATTTTTGTGCATTATTAATTCAAAAAACAAAGTATTAAAAGAAAGAACGAGTTGCGAAAAAAAATCTGTAAAATCATCACTAATGCTCTGGTGGATTCCTGCTTTGCTCAAAAGCCCTGATATTCTGCAAATTATATACTTACTAATCACCCAGAAAGACTTGAATTTCAATCATAATATTGAATAATTATTCCAAGTGAAGAGTGCTGTAGAATCAGTAATCTCCAGGCATATAAAGTTATGATGATTTTCCTTATTTCTGTCTTTGGCAAGAACCAGTATTATTTCACAGGTGTTTGTTTGACAGGAGTAAACCAGCACAAATGGCTGCTATCTGTTACCCCATTAATGCTGGTCCACACCACTGTTGTGGGTGTGTTGCTCCTAATTGTGTGTTATGAGTATTTCACTGACAGTGCATCTTTGTGCAGTTACTACCTATGACAGCCAACGGACAAACACACATCTTTCCCTATATTTAGAGACCGTCTCCATTGGACGCAAGGGCTGAGTCAGCAAAATAAACTGCAAAAAGAGCCAGCAGGAAACAAATATAAAGGAAGCTTTTTTGCCACAACTGTGTGACAGAGAAATACAATTTACTATCAGAATATTTTATGGTATTATAGTGATATTATAGATTACATTAAGTTGTTATATCTAATTGTTTTAGACTGGCCAATCGGAGCACCTGATCTTGAGTTCGATCAGCCAGTCAAATCCATTGTTGCATTCTGACCCTGTCACATTCAATGAAAACAAACATGGTGACTGTGACTGTGACAGTGGGAGATTTGGGTGCACATTTGAGTACGACATTTGGGCTTTACTTGCTGAGAAGACTGCCATCTTGTTTGTTGTAATAAAGGAAAAATTGACCCCGTCATTCAGATCAGTATGAAGGTTTTTGGACCTGAGGTGCAAATACTGCCCGGGTTGAAGCCAGTCCTAATAACACTTATGATAATTAAATGCAGCTTTACCAGCACAATACCACCATCTTACCATAGTAATTGGGAGACAAATCCGGTTAGCATAAATAAGCATAATGTGATTTGCTACGCAGACAATAAGCGGTTGCATGCGTTACAGTCCCTGGGCACAGGGACAGTGTCAGCAGATTTTACAGAAAATTCATGACAACTCAGAGACAGTGGTGTGGCTGTCAAATCCTCTGCTCAGATGGAGGAGGAAAATTCACGTTACCATAGTTACAGATGCACACAATCCACTGCCACAGGCTCCCCTTACAGGAACACCACATGGAGCTTTTCACTTCCTGTATTTGGCTTGGATTGCTTTCAAGCTTAACTGAACTGATGTCTGAGGTCTTGTTTCACACATGTCAAAAAGGAATGGACTTTCATGGTAAACACACCAGGGTTCTACTCAACCGCACCAAATGCGGTTAGTGTGTAAGCACCCGAAGTGTGTAAAACCAGAGCTTACTGGTACTGTAAATTGAGAGCACATGCGAGACACACACCTCTCTTACTTACTCTCCTCTTGTCAGCGGGCATTAAAAATTGTGCTGCATTGTGTAATTTTTTGTAATTGCTTATTTGGAATTCAGAGAAAATAGTGGAGGAGTTTAAGACACTAAACATGCACAGACATGATGGTTCACCTATGGCTCTGATGGATAAACCATACAGCTCATTTTTATTTAGCTCTAGTTAGTCTGTTGCTGTCTGTGCTTCATTTGTGCTCATTAGTGGATTGTGAAAAGATAAAGAGGGTGCACGACATAGCATCTGGCTTGATATAATTTGTGGATAAGAACTGACAGCTGGACAAAGTGCAAAGTAGCGGCAGGAATCTGGCATTTACTGTGGAGCTGTTTCAGATTGGATAAATATTGCTTGGTTTATCCAAGGCTAAAAGGACAAAATAACAGTATGCCCGATGTTGAGTCTGACAAAGCACTTAACTGTGCATTAGCTCTGTAGAGTGGTAACATTTTTGTATAAAATGTCACAGTTTTGATCAGCCTCATCAAGCCACACAGGACCGCATGACAGGCCCGAAAAGAAACTTGGTGCATTTATCCGAGGACTGTTCATGCTGTCACAGTCTGCCTTCCATCTGCACTGAAAGCAAAGGTAAACAAAGTGATGGGAGCTGTAGGTGGGCTGCTTGACATTGAGAATATAAATGAACAACATATTTACCCACCGTCTCCACAGCTGTCATGCTACCACGCTGTGAGTTCACATAGCACAACATATCAACATTTATAATGGGTTCTAACATTCCACTTGTACTTGAAAACCCAAGTTGATTTACTTGTTGTGTACAGTATTTTCTTGGTATTGCATATAGACGAGGTTATATTATGATTGCCGTAATTCATTATGAGTTTAGATCCATCGCAGTCATGACAGTATTTTAGCACTCACCCAAGAAAACATTGGTACATAGCCTGGATTAAATGGAACTGTGGAAGTGATTTTATACCTACTCACATTATAGAACAGATTAATTCCCATTCAACTCCACTCTCAACAAATGTCAACTTGCTTAGTAAATCTTGCTGGTTTTCAAAGCATGAAAATTTCTCACTGGTTCATATTTAATTATTTATCAGCCCGTATTGGCGAATATGTTCTTTACTCATCTACCCTGCCTGTAAACTAAGAGTGTCTGACAGCAGTCCTCTGTAAATGACAAGAAGAATTATTACCACCAATTAGTTTTCAACACTTGAAGTGGCACTAATTTCTTATATTCGTGCATGCTGATCACATGAAGAAGATGAAATAAAAGCATAAACATTTGGTGATCGATTCGAAAGAACAAGGACGCAGCAGGACTGGAGGTGTGATTAAAAATCTGAATTTAATACCATAGATTATTGCATCAACTGCTGAACTCAGTCAACTAACCCTTTGCACAGCTTTAAAATGATACACCGTTGATTTTACAAAATCTGATCATTTTCATGAAAATGACTTCCGAACTAGGCCACTGACGTTGTTTTTTTTGGTTTGCGTTTTGTTGTAAGTTGGAGCATTTCAGAGCTATTGGGCATTCATTTACCAGGCATTCGTAGACCTGTTGTCCGTACAATGGACTCTTATGGATCCACAGAACACGATCCATGGAGCACGTGGAAAAGCCTCTTGAAGTTTCTCAACACGAAGTTTAGCTAGATACAAATACGTTCATATATGTTTTCCTATGACATTTGACCCTGACACGTCTGTATTTTTTCATAGATCACGATCCTATATTAACATCTAGTTGCCTATCAGTTCGCAACTTTTGCAATGTCACCAGCCTTGTACATTGTGGGTGTGTTACATGTTAATGTAAATTGGTTACTAATGTAAAGGATCACTCAAAAGCAAAGTTTTCAGGGCAGTGTTGAGGACCTATGGGTTTGTCTTATTGGATATATTTATAATGGAGTCAACCCCAAGTTTTGTTCAACACTTAACCCCCACTATATTAAACTATAAATATGAGGGAAAGTACCAAAAATCCCTCTTTGAATATGTAGTACAGGTTAATTATAAATAATAAGCAGGTTTGTAATGTTTTTCACTATTGACTACCAGTTGAAACACAACATTGAAACTCCAGCATTCGTTTCGGTCTGTGTCAGGAGCAACTGGCATTCAGGAGCTTTGATTATCCGCCGACAAACGTGTCTTTTCTTGTCCGATGATGCATCATTGGAAGCCAGAAGACAGAGTGAAGTGAAGGTTGTGGATGAGAGTGATGACTTTTAAAGCATCATAAAGAACCCCTGGGGGACAGCTCTGTGAAGGATTATTCAAAAGCTTTTTAATTTATTGGGTAACTCTAAGGGAAGGACTCTCCTTATCGCTGAAATGGCTTCAGTCTGAATGTGAGTCTTGTGACATTTAATTTGGTCCCTCCAGAGTTTCTGGTCTTAAATAACCGCAGTAGCAGAGCTCTGAAATGGATGTCATTATGAGTGATTTTCTCTGTGGATTCTGAGGAGCTAATGAAATCTGCCGCATCTGCATTTTCCCCAAATTTCAGAGTGATTCAGCAATTCAACAACTGCAATGGGGCACATATGTTTGTCATATTCACCTTCCTGTTTCATCATAGACCGTCACCTCCACCAACTTAAACGTAAGTAAATGATTCAGGTCATGGAGGTGAGTAATTAACAAAATTAACAACCTCTGCTGGCTGTTTTTGTTTCACAATTATCATCCAATAAACTGACCATAAATTCGCCTTACTGCACTGTTGGCTTTGTCCTCATTAGTTTGGTGGATGCCTGTCATGTGCTGGCCTTTATACTCCCACTATGCGCTTCAATAAATAACCTGTTATTTCAAAAATAATGGTGTCATCAATCATTACCAGCACACAACAAATAAAGAGGTCCTCACCACTCTGTCAAGTGATTATCTTTATCACAATCTAAGTAACAAGTGCAACTAATGCTTAGTATTTTCTATTCATAAAAATAGATTGTAATTTTCTAAAGGTGGACATTTTGAAGTTTGGATGGGGTGAGGATGGTGTCGAGGCATATGGGGTGGGGATGTTGCGTACTTACAGTGGAGGCTCAACAAACCTAAGCCTGCATCTGAAATACATAACAGGCTATAAGCTAAGATTGGTTGTGGTAAACGTAAAAAGACTAGCATCACTCTGTATCCGCTACACATTATGCTATCCAATTTGCAGAATGTTCGTTTTGATAGCCGAATATTCATTATTTCTTTCTTCTTCATGATATTATTGGGTTTCTCAAACATTCCAAATGTGCGTCAACTGGTACAACTCACGTGCCACATGGTGTTGAATAATAAATAAGCATCTCCATGCCATGTACTGTATATGTTACACTGCTGTTTGCTAGCTCACGGTGCAAGTCTACACTTTGGATATCATAAAATCAAGCCACAATGGCTTGAAGCACAAAACACAACAACAGCAGCAGGCCATTGTTTATTTGCTGGGCTGCTGGCTTAACTAACAAACTGCCAGTCTGCACGTCTTTCAATATCATAAAAACCATCCTATGTGAAAGGGCCTTCACACAGGCAGTTACAGCTGCCAGCACAAACTGTAGTTTACCTAAGACAAATAAAGAGACATTATTTTCAATGTTGGTAGATGTGTTATCTCAGGTGGGGGTGCTATGATACAAAGCAATATACATCTATTCAATCGCTATCATTTCAAAATAAACCTGCCTCATTAATATTTACAACTTTTCTTCAACTTGGCTCTGAATACATTTGAAGATGCAAGAAGCAAATATTCATTTTTCTGATTAAAGGATGAACTCTTTCCCCTTTGACAAATCCCAGGTGTTTAACCCTTAAGTCTATTTAACCATTAACACAGTGACTGTCAGCTGTCCTTCCTTCCAACCCCTGTGTCTCTGAGTTCTCTGTCTGTTCCTTCCTCATTAAAGTCTGATATTCTACCTGTCAATCAGATTTTAAATTGAAGAGGGTTGGGCACTCGGCTGTTCATGTCATATAAGGATGAATGTGTCCTGAGAGCCAAAAATACTTTCCATGTTGGTGGTTGAATGGCAGTGACCTTGCCACGGCAGAGACAAGTGAAACACCTCTCAGAATGAGAATGTCCATCACAGGGCTAATTAGTGAAGAGCAGATGACAGTTTTGATGGAAAGGTCACGTTAAAGTGTAAATGCTCTGAATGCAAGGCAATGTGGTGAGGAAGTCTCAGGACAGAGCAGAGACAAAGATCACACTCGGGGCCATTGCACTGCTGGCTTTGGACCAGAGGACAGCACAGTATGTCTACATCTACAGTCAGGTCATATCCTTTTACGTCTGAACGCGTCTGTGGTGACAGACTAATCCATGCATCTTTCCATCACGTCCACGTCTTACAACTAAAACCTCAAATTCACTCCCATGTCTGTGTTTTTTGTTTGGTCTTGTTTTTCGGCAACAAGGAAGGGACAAATATGTGGCCTGGTTTTCTGTATCCCTGGTATGTCAAAAATCTGTTGTGTTCTGCCATTTGATCTGATATAGTTTGTGCATACCAATTCCATTTTTTTACTCACAAGTAAAATATATCATATATGATTGTCAACATGTAACCCAAATGAAATCTGTTTTTGCGCCACATTCATAAGTAAATTTGAAGTAAATCTGGAAATGTGGCAGTAAATCGGATATGTATTGAATATCTATTGAATATCATGTAAACACACAGAACATCAGAACTGCCTGCCAAACATTTTACCACAGAAGTCGTGGTGAGGATTCACCTGATTTCAGCAGCAAAGTTTATGTAACGTGGTCATGTGACTGTATACCATTGCAGTGTTTATTGCTTCTGACTGACGAACATTATATATTTTGTGGCTAGGTGTATGTTAGCTTTTCTACTTATACTTTATATACTCTCTTGCTAGTATAATACAGAAATAAATAAAACATATGTATTTATTTATTGGTACCTCTCTAAACTATGGAACCATTTTGTATTTTTATCAGTGTTGTGAAATGTGAAGTTAAAATAAATGCTAATAAAAGTACTAAAATAATAAATATAGTGGTATGTGTCAACTTGCAGAATTTGCATTGGAATAAAATTCTTGACTTTTTTCACAGTTTGTTTTCCCTGCTGTCGTGCTGTATTCTCTCTCAGCACAGCTTTGACCCTCGGAGATCTCAGAGATGAGTGGAGTATCCCACTCCAAAGAAACACCAGGTAGAGACTGCCAGGGGGCAGAACCTGACAAGAGAAACAAGCCCAAAGCTTTGCAGATGAAAGAGAATAGGAGTTAATGAGCAGGCAGCTGGCTTTCCTACAAATCCTTTACTCATAGGAGCTGTGTTTTTTGTGTGTGTGTGTGTGTGTGTGTGTGTGTGCAGCCCAAACCTGCTGCCGCACTGAAACAAAATTTGAGATTGTCTGATGAGTCTCAGTAAAGTATAGTGTGGACATTGATATGCAGTTTAAAACTTGATCTAAAGGCTTTATGATAATTTCCTGCTGCAAATGAAAAAAGTAATGCACTTTAATGTTGCTTTACTGAACAAAACATATCTATTTTTGAAAATGAGTATCTTAGCTCTGTTGCAGTTAAATCTCGTCTGTGATGGAAGATCACATCTCTCTAGAGCTCTGAATGTCTCTTGTTGTTTTTCCTTTCTTAAATGATGTTCATGCACAGACATACGTCATCCTGTTTGCTGGAAAACACAAAGCCATAAATGACTCGAAACAGTGGCAGGAAGTAGAATGGATCGACCTTGTAATTATGCCCGGAGATTCCAATTGGCACGAGCATAATTACATAATTAATCCTCCCTCTCTCCAGAGTGAGCCGTCCCCTCCTCTCCCTGACATTACTTTGCACTTCCAATTCCAATTAGGGAAAAAAAAAGCTTTGGGAGATGTGAACTTTGACATCTTTATATTTAAATAAGAAATGAATAAAAGTAAAAAAGAAAGAATTGGTCTAGATTTCAGAATGCAGTACTGTAGGAGATGGTTTGTTGTGCATCTACAAAAGAAGAGTCTGCCAGTGAGCCATAAAATACATTTCTGTTTAGTCTTCTGCCTGTATTATAGTGGTTCTACACTTCTACAGTTCCAAGGAGTGTATTTTGGTGTTGAAAAGGGGCAATCTTATCTTTACTTCGATAACTGACCTCCTTACTGGAAACTACATCCTGGTTTGTGTTTATTGATCAACATTAATGTATTCAATTGTGGGAATTCCAGCTTTTTAAAGTCCATTTTCTGTTTCCTCTGTGCACAAACCACAAACATGAAAGAAACACACACTGTAGATGGCTGTTTGGATCAAATTACCACAAAATCTGATCCTATATATATATATATATATATTCACACCTGAATAATATATATAATATATATATAGGTGTGTGCA
>OMOW01115975.1:0-10261 GCA_900312555.1 Lamprogrammus exutus | reverse complement strand
GAGAGAGAGAGAGAGAGAGAGAGAGAGAGAGAATGGGTAGTTGGATAAATTAACGAATCAAAGATGAATTGCTGCTGATTCATGATGAATACTGATTAAAGCATCCATCTTTACCTCCAGCTCCTGGTTGACGTTGTCTCCTCCCATCACTTCCTTACCACTGAAACACACATATTGTATATTATACAATATGTTCTATAATATACATATATATATATACATATATATATATACATATAATATACATATATATCTGTGCGAAATGCAGATCTTTCCTGTCGCTTCTTTCAAATGTTGCAAAGGAGATTACATAATTGAAGCTTGGTAACATCTTTTAGTCATGTAGTACATATAGTAAAAGCCAAAAGCTACAGATGAAGAATTTGGAATGCTGAAAAGCCTGTAAGAATCAAAAGAAGCTTTTGAGTCATGAGGGAAAGAATTTGGCTCGAGGCGTTCGAGGATCACTGGATTCCAAAAGGTTATCAATGAATACAGGCTGACAGGTCGTGTGGGGCCAGGAATAGTGAGATGCTCGTGAAATGTTCTCATGTCGAGGCAAACGCAGATAACACACACATCCAAACACGGAGGTTAGGATGAAGAGAAAGATCAACGCTTTCCTGTCTTTTCCTGTCTTGCCTGTGGCCCGACTGTCGCTCCTACCGCGTTTGAGATTACTGAACATTTTGTGCTTTGCTTTGAAGAACTGAATCATGAGGAAGAGGGAGGAAGGAATGATGGAGGGGTGTGGGGTGGGGGGTGCAACTCCTGCCTGTAAGTGCATCTCCTGCTGATTTGGAGCGCATTAAGAAAAGGCTCTCTGAGGAGTGAAAAGGGAAGGGGAGACATGGAGAAGAATGGACGCTGTAGTCACTATGATTCGGAGCAAAAAGAAGCCTAGATCAAGTTTGGCCTTCGAAGATGATTGTTGTCGTCCTGACGTACCATAAAGACGCATTTATTGTATCGAAAGGCAGGAATAGGAAAGCAAGACAGAAGGAAGAATAAATGTTACTGTTGAAGTAAAAGGTGAAGAGTCTCGCCTGCAGCTGCTGCCCCCTGTGATCCTGAACTGGTAGATGTAGCTGCCGGCTTTGAAGAAGCGAGTTTCGGGGACGGGGAAGGAGAAGGCCTGAAGTGGCATGGCCGACCTCAACTAAATCTGTAAGGAAATAAACAAATGAGGTCATTTCAGGGAGCAGTGCAGTGGCAGTGCAGCTCTGCTTTCATAATAAGAAAGTCTTAGGTTTGAGTCCAAATGGGACATTCAGTGTGCTCAGGTGCATGTTTCAGACAGTAGAAAATACATTATACAATATGAATTTATATAAATATAATATATGTTCAAGGTTATCTCTCTAACTCACACACACACACACACACACACTTACAATTACCGTAACGTCTACAGAAAATGGAGCGCACGAATTTGCTACGTCGTCAAACAAGCTACTTCCGCCTTTCACACGCAGGATGTGAAGGGTTAATAGGTATCTGTCAGTCAAAAGCTTGACACACATTGCGATTCGTTGGACATGAAAAAGTCCCGCCTTTCGATCGTTTAGCCTCTGTCATTGGTCCACATTTTCTTCCAATCAGCGCCGTCGGGGCAGCATGTCGCTATGGTGACGGCGAGACCCGGCCAATGAATCACGTGCCTGTCAGCTGACCACGTATGGCGGAAGTTGAAGTTTAGTAGTAAACAGTCTGCCAACTTATACAAGGTAAGAATGACTGGCGCGTTTACTTTTGGGCTTTTTTTCCAAAACGTATTGAAAAAAGCTTGCAACATCTTTTAAGCTAGTTTAAAACTTGGTAAAAGCATCGTGCAAACTCAAATTCGGTATGTTTGTCCAAGAAAATCGCTGACACTTTTCTGTTTTATTTTGCTTACATGAACATAAGAATAGCCAATGTCAACTGAATTTCCCTTTTTATTGTAGTGAATCACAGCAGGCATGGGCAGTAGCCAAACATCTGAAAAAGGAAAGGAAATGAATGGAAAATTTATCTAATTTCATTTGCTATGTAACATGTTAGACATCTCATAAGTGAGTTTCTAACTGAGTGGACTAAACAAAACATGGGGCTTATATCGAGGTTAAATGCTGCCGTGCTAAAAGTACAATTTAGTAAAATTATTAATTGCGAGTGCTAAAGATACAGATAATCTTTATCTCCCTTTCTCCCTCTAGCTTAGTCCAGCTAAGGACCAAAACAAGTAAGCAAGTGCCTTTTACACCTGTAAAGCCCAGAGATGTCCTCCCCCGCTGCAGTCTCCACCTCCCCCTCTGTCCTCCTAAACACCGGGGTTCAGATGCCCCTCCTTGGTTTTGGGACCTACAAGTTGTGTGGTGCCGACGAGGTCCACCGGGCTGTGGATGCAGCGCTGGACGCCGGTTACCGTTCCTTTGACACGGCAGCTGTCTACCGGAATGAAGCCGACCTGGGCCGAGCCCTGAAGGAGCTGCTCCCCAAATATGGCCTGAGCAGGGAGGATGTATTCATAACCAGGTAGGTTTCACGATTATGGGATGGAAAGCCATCTCGTGGCCCTTTACGGCCCATAACACAGGATCTGTTGTTCTTTTTTATAGCTTGTCATAACCATTTAATTTATGGCCGTGTTGTGTATACTTTATTCTGTTGTTTTAATCTTATAGGTTGTTTTTGACCTTGTATGCTGTTGTAACACGACAATTTCCCTCGCGGATCAATAAAGTCTCTATCTAGCTGGGAGAAAAGCATAATGTAACGAGATATTATTTGAGATTTTGGTCATATTGTATCAGTATATAGCTTAAACATTATTTCTGTGAAGGCTGCATTTCAATTTAAGTATACATTTTTAATTTGACTGTTTTTTCAGGGACCTTGTACCCACATATAGTCTAGATTATTAGTGTGTAAATCTCCTCCTACATCAGGGTTGCCCAGTATTCTCAGTTTTTTCCCCCCCTTCCTCTTCCTCTCTCTGCCTCCCTGCAGTAAGCTGGGCCCTAAGGATCAGGGCGTGGGTGCCGTGGAGGGTGCCCTCCTCTCTCTCTCACAGCTGGATTTGGGTTACATCGATCTCTATCTGATCCACTGGCCCGGCACACAGGGACTTGCAGTTGGTGACCAACGCAACCCAGGTCAGAAGTTCAGATCAGCAGAGCTCTTTTACTTGTGTCACTTTACCTTCCTAAAGGAATTGAACTTTATACTTACTGAAATGGCCCAAAGTCAGTGTGGAAATATAGAATAAAGGACACGAATCTAATCTAATCTAATCCCGCATTTTAAATTCCTTGCTTCAGCCTTGTGTTTAGTCTTAGACACATATTTGCTGTACTTGGTTAAGACGTAAGGTTCAACCACTCCTCTCACATTCCTCCTCCGTAATGTAGTTGTGCTTGACTAGCAGCAAAGATCCGGCCCTGATTAATATTTGATCCCAGGGAACCGAGCTCAGAGTTGGGCTGCAGTGGAGGAGCTGCACGCCCAGGGGAAGCTGAAGGCCATCGGAGTGTCCAACTACACGCCGGGACACATGAAAGAACTGATGCAGAGCTGCAAGGTCCCTCCTGCTTTGCTGCAGGTGAGACGAAAGAGAAGGTCCCAGTAGGATCGACACAAAGTTATAGGCCCATACTCAAATCATCTGCTTAAATCCTCTGTGTGTGTCCATTTTTCTTTCTTCCCTCCAGGTCGAATTCCACCCACGTCTGTGCCAGACAGAGCTGAGGAAAGTGTGTGTGGAACAAGGGGTGTGTTTTCAAGCCTACTCCTCCTTAGGGAAAGGAGTACTGGTCAGTGACCCTGTGGTAATGGAGGTGGCACAAAGCTACGGACGCACACCAGCACAGGTATACACACGCACACACACTTCACCTTGTCAATGGTATGCAAAATAATTCACTTTAAACCTTTTTTGTCTGTAAGGTCTTGTTGCGCTGGGCGGTGCAGCAGGGCGTCCCAGTGCTCCCCAAATCGTCCCACCCGGACAGAATAAAGCTTAACGCTGAGCTTTTCGACTTCACCCTGAGTGACGGAGACATGGACAGACTGTCAGCATTGGACTGTGGGCAAAGGTACTGCTGGGATCCCTCCGATGTGGTCTGACAAACACACACACACACACATAAGCTGTCCTCCATTATGTCTTTTTAATGCTGCTATTCTCTGGTTTTGTCAGTGATGTTGTGGAGGACACAGGCAAAGCACTAACTGCATTTAACAAGTTTTCAGTTATGTTTTTGGACATGTGAATGAATGTGAATGTTCGAAAATCACTGACTGTTCATGTGACATTTTGGAAAGTATTACCCAATAAGTTGCTTTGTTTATTGTGGCTCACATGCTTGTACACACTGGGAGCATTTTCAGGCATGTGCGTTCCTTGGCTCATGACCAAGTGTATTCTTCCAGTAAAATGTTTCTCCTCACAAATGTATTCAAAGCGTTTTTTCTACTGGTGAATTTCAACACTTACAGAACACACTCACTTTAAAACCACCCATAAAACTTTTTTATTTAAGACAGCATATACCAGAAGTTTCACAGCAGTATAGAAAATACATTTACAAAAGTCATTACAAAATGAAAAGGAATCCAACAAAGAACATTTCTTCCTACACATCTTCAGATTCAAGTAATGCCAAGGATGTTGCAAAGCTCCAGGTTGCCTAGGGTGTGTTTTCTGTCATAAATATATATAACGGTCCAAAACCATAAACAGTTGCATGTATCCTACTGAAACGTCCACTCCAGAATAAATCTGTCGTAGCCATTTTTGTCACAGTCGTAACAGTGGAACCACCTCCGCATCAATGTGCTTTTGTCTTCACGTGACGGCGAGCTGTGAAGTTTTAAGGCTGCGATTGGGCAAACAGACAAGGCTGGCTACAGGTCGCAGCACGTTCACCCAGGAGGTTCATAACTTTTAACCCTTTAAGGTCCAGCTGAACCTGATTTTCAAGACAAACGCATCTTTATGTGGCAACGCCATTCATGTAATCTTTGCCGATTCAACTGGATTACTTCGTGAAAGTCAATCGATGAGGAATGACCACTCGTGCGAGTGTGATGCAGTGGAGTCACTCCTTTCTCGTGTTATTTTCAAGTAGATTTTTATACCAGATACAAAATGGGATTTAAAGGGTTACAATGACAGTTCAATCACTTCACCAGTGTCGGTGTTTTACGGTTGAGTAGTGCAGGTTATTACAAACTAGTTAGGACTTGAATGTGAGAAAACAGTGGCGCCATTCAGATTGTCTTGAATTCTCTCTAGACCTTTGTTTTGTAACGTGTACAAACCAGGTTTTTTTTTAAATTTAGAAAAAGCTATGAAAAAACATCAAATAAGCGTATCTTTCAAAGACAGTATAAATGCACCCGAGCACTTCACAACTCAACCCCACCAGCTGAGAGGAAGAGAATAAGACACATGTCCAACAAACCTATTATCATTTCCAATAATCACATATCGTCACAAGTCACAAATAGCCTAATAACGTCACCAAGCCGGACTGAAGTTCTGATCTCACTTTTTAACAACATTTATATCCATTTAATTCCGGGTGATTTGTGAGAATCTGTTGTCAGATCGACACTTTCTCACCCAAAGCTCGGTAGCTGAAGTTCACAGCCAGGTACTCACATCTCAATGCTGTGATTCGATGACTTATCCAGACTCTAAATCCGCCGTCTGCTCTGGGTTTCTGAGTAAACGAGACAAAAGGCTGTTGTTTTGGCTCTGTGTGCAGCGCTTAATTCATCCCCATCAAACATGTTTTAAATATACACATCAACACTTATCCCAGGTCCCATAGATTGTACACTGCCTATTGCTAGGTTGGGCAAATTTATAAAAAAGTATGACAACCTTGTAAAATAAAGTTCTTACTAATCCGTGTTGGTTTCTATTTTCAATCCCTGTCACTGATTAAGATATGAACAAAATATTTACACATAAAAATCCACAAGTCTGCACTAGTTTTGTTGCTCAAGGCTTTACGGGTTCATATTGGTTTGTGCTTTTATAGGTATTTCTAATGTCACTCTGCATTTTCATAAGATAGAATCTAACCCTGAAGTTCAGCACTTTACAAAAGATACTATTTCTGCACTATCAGAGATTGTCTTTGTAAAAGATTGTACTATAAACTTCAGATATAAAGCGATCAATGATAGTCATTTTTATCAACAGGGTACGGTCGTGTGTATAGTAGTGAATAGGAAGTCAGATAAGGGCCAAGTTGAATACTTAGAAAAATCCTTCCTTTGTCTCCATGGTCACTATATGACGTTTGTCTCTCTGTGCTGTGACTGAGGCAAAAATAGTGAGTATGCCGCATATGTGGATGGAATTAATAGGATTCCATCATTTTCCAAATATATTGATTGGCTTCATCTGTGTATAAGGGGGAAGTACACCAGTTGATCCATATGATCACTTAAGATTGATTACTCTGATATAATACAGGGGATAGTTTACATGCTTGAGTCGATCAACTTAATTGCATAACTTTGATGTGTTACTTTGAGTACGCCAACGTCAATTCGTGTCGATTTTCTTCTGATTTTGTGTTTATATGACATTTGAAATAAACGATCTATTGCCGTAATCGTTGCAGAATCTGTTTCAATATGCATGTAAATGTGATGGGTGATTTCCTTCTTCTTTAAAAAAAAAAAAAATTAAATCATTTTATCCAATCACAAAGGGCCAGAATTACACAAGTCATCCAATCAAACCCTGACTTCAGAGCAATATTTTTGCATATTTAGTCCAAATATAACTTAAGAATCAGAAAGGACATTCTAGGAGCATTCAAAATGGCCTCATGTAGTCGTGTATTTAGATTTCAGCATGTTTATCTCTCCATCTATATTGCATAGTAGTGATGGGTGAGACAACTGAAAAGGAAAGCGTCTTTAACCAGAGTGGTCACCTCTCTTTCCTGTTTATGTGCTCTATACGTTCTGTGTTTTTAAAGATATAATCTGTCCTCCATTTCCATTCCCTCGCCTTGCACCATCTCCTCCCCACCTCTCTATCTGCGCCCCTCCCCCTGTTTCTGTCTCGCTACATTTAGCAAGGGTTACAGTGATACTTTTGGCTCGTGTATTCACACTTTGTTAGTTTGTGACCGAGTACGTAACTGCCTTCATTTCCTGTTTCCACCCTCGTCTCGATTCTGTCGGTTCCCTCTGTCGTACTGTAGATGCACATGGCTAATATTTTCTAATGGTGTCCAGCTACAGTAGGTAGCCAGCATTGCTAACAGTCTTTCCTTGTGCCTGTGTGAGCTCTCTTATAATTTCACAATGGGCTACCAAACAAAGTAATTTAAAGTCACAACCAATGCAAGCACAATAAAAGATTTAAAGTAGTTTACCGATGACATAAAAAATGACACGTCTGGGATGGGACACAATGAGCCGGACCTCAGTCTAATTTATGTCCCGCTAAGCCAGTTCTTCCCGGTCGGAGCTCTCAAATCAACCCCGTGTCACTTTCTACTCAGTGCAGTTCACGTTGTTCTCATCCGGATTGTTCTCCAGGCTTCCCGTTGTTATCGTCTCATTCCCGTCGATCCCTCCCACCTTTTCTCGCTCCTCCCTCCTCTGCCAGTGCCTACTCAGTGCGGTGAGTGTGGTTTTCGTGGTGGTTGTTCTCTCCCTCTGTCTCCTGGTGGCTGAAGAGGTAACTCCACCAGCTTTTAGAGTGGGCCATCTGTTTGCCTGTCCCAGCACTTCTCACCCTCTTCATCTCCTGCAAAATATCACAGTAAAGAATGAAGAACATGTAGTCATGCCTAACACTCCGCAGACATCCCCTGATCTCCCTCCCATTAAAGTCATTCCTCCCCCCTTTTGATCCATCTACTTACCCCTCTGTCTAGCAAGGTGTCAAACTCATCGCTCATCCTTCGTAACTGCTGGCCATATTTTTTGGCTGCCCAGAGGGCAGGGGGAGCCGACTTGGACCTTCCTCTGAACGGAGCTCCATCAGTGGGCGTACCATCCTCATCTGGGACCTGGAGCTCATCGTCTTTGGAGGCGGTGGAAGCGAGGGAGTCGGAGTTCACCCTGATTCGACCACTTCCTATACGAAAAGAGAGACAGGTGAGACGGTGATGTTCCACCACTTAGAGCAATTGATGATGTGATCAGCATAAGGCAAAGGGAAATGGGTAATAAAGATGGAAAATAGTCATTAATAAGAAATAACTGGAAATGAAGTGTCCAAAAACCTGAAGTCCTGGGGAAAACGATAAAAATGATATATTGCCCTTTACTGCTTCAAATAAAGCCATGCTAAATTCCAAACAGCTGTTATTTCTGCCAACTCGCAATACAATTGCACCGTAATGGCCAAAAGCACACTGAAGCTGAAGTTAGAAAGGCCACGGTACGCACAAACAGCAAAATCTATCAAACTTTCTGCACGGTAAGGCCAAAGGATACAAAGCTGTGAAAGTGAGGGGAAGCAAAAATTGAGAAAGGGATGGATGGGGGCTGGTTTTAGCCCCATGCAATGATGTCAAATGTTTGTCAAAGAATAGACTGCATTACAGCAGCTGTTTCAGAAAATGACAAGAGGACTACTTTCTCTGTCTACAGCTGGGATGAGAGTCACACTAACGTCAGTAAAAATCAACAGCAAATCGTGGTTTAATGTTTTATCTATGAATTACAACTAGGGGTGGAAAAGTTCAGCCACAAAACGATTTGATTACGTTTACTCAGGGAACGTTTCGATGAATCAGAATTATTTAATTTTTTGACTTTGACACACTCAGTTCAACACAGTTTGACTAAAAACCTCACTGAATTTATAAATAGGACTATGGAAATGTAATTAAAGAGTACAAAGAATATCGGATCTTAATCTAGGAGTAAGTTCTAACGCAGATTAATTTGTATGTATTTTATCAATTTGAACATTTCAGATCAATGCAGTCGAATCGCAACACATTGGCTAGATGCATCTTTACACCCCTAATTGCAAGCACAGTAAATTGCTGACACGCACCAGTTTAAAGCTGAAATACTTTGGGGTTCTGAATAATGAATGGGAAATGCTCTCATTGTTGGCAACTGGAGCAGAAAAACAAACTTTCTTTGTTCTCTTCCTCTATGTCTGTCTCCTATGAAAAAGTGGCTGACTGATGGGATAACTGACTTGAATTTGAATGGTCCCAGCAAGAGGCAGAAAAGAGAATTAAGTGATTTAAATTTGCTTAATTAGCAGTACATTATCCCCCATTTGGGCAAGAAGGTTGTGGTGTAAGTCACTTAAGGACATTGACCTTAGACTTCATGTGTTCACCATTTCCCACAATCCTTAGTCCTACCTGTCACCCTGAGTTCAGGTAGGGTAAGGTTTTGGCGTTGAGGAACCCTCTGATCCTGGTCAGTTTCTGGCTCCCCTACCTCGGAGGTTTCTGAATCGCTGCTGGAAATGGTGAAGTTCGAAGCCATCGTGACATCTGGAGAGAGTGAGGCGTTACATAGAAATTAGGAACGTGAGAGAGAACAACCTAAAGATGACACACTCATGTCATGCCTTGCAAGATGAACTACTCCACATGTGCACTGAAACCACATTTTATCTTTACCTTTCACACATGCATCTTTGTATAGAAAACAAATGATAAACAGTGAGGTGTAGAGTGCACTGCCATTTTACTGCCAATCCGCAAATTAGCTAATTATTCAATAATCATAAAATGGCACCATCCATTGTATCGCTGATGTTGTCCATAACCATTACACCCAGCACGCTATCTGGTATCTATTACTGTCCTGATATTTGACAGTCCAAAGGTGTCAACACGGTGTAACAGCCGGCGAGATAACCGAGCTGTTTGGACAAAACAGCCTGATATAATGTGATAAAAGACTTGCAACTATGTAATTAACCCACCCAACACTTCCTTTTCCCTTTTCGGTCAACACACACACTCGGCCCGCTTGTTTTGTTGTTGACTGAAGAGGACAAAAGAAACTTCCCACAGGGCGGAAGCTGCTACGCGGCCGTTGGCTAACAGTGGAATGATAACGAACACACTTCCTTACCCGAAAATGTTATAGTGTTAATCCCCAAAGTGCGAGAGTGTGTTTGGTTCGCCTCATTCGGCCGCCGCTGCTGTTGTTGTTATCGGTGTGTTGTTGTTTTTTCACTGTACAATACACTTTAGCTCCGCTCTCGCCCAATCGACGCGCGTCACTGAACCGCCGCGGCGCGCTGACGTTCCTGTTGTGG
>OMOW01115973.1:0-14768 GCA_900312555.1 Lamprogrammus exutus | reverse complement strand
ATCTTCACTCTGTGGACATTTGGGTCACATAAAAGTGAGTGCTAGCCGTGTAAGACAAAAAGGTAAAGTCTATTAAATTCCACACACACACACACACACATATTCATACATTTTTACGTTACAATTTTCAGCACAAACATCCAAATTGGCCCTGTTCTCCTGTATGAATTTCAAAGGATGTGTTGCATTAAGACATTATGAAGAGAGACAAGAGCAAATGTGGCAAAAGAGGGGGGGAAAAGTAACTGAAGTAATTCGGCGTGTTGGTAATTCTGAGACCTATCTGCCAGATCACCTTTTAATTAAGCACACAGGATGATATTTCACCCATTGTTTCACATCTGGAGCTTTAGCCGTTTTCTCTTATCCGAAAGCCGCAAAATTCACATTTTGGTAAGTTTGGCGTCGAAATCTGTCCATCAGCAGAAATTGTCAGTCACTCGGGACTTCTTTAAGCCGGTGTGGTCATGTATGGTGTCAGTCTTTGCTTCGTGTACATTATTGCCACAGTCCCCCAAAATCTTTGAATTAAACACAATTAAAAGTTTCTTGACATGTAGTCAGCCTCTTGTATTGGAGTAAAGCTTCATGCCTGGGAGTTTGATCCTCTTTGCTGCTGCAATTTTGTCTGGTTAGGCCGGATTTCAGCATAGGGCAGGATCAGCAAAGTGGCACTGATCCTGTGACTGATATCTTTTTTTTGTTCTCCCTGCCTCCCCCCACCCTCCACACACACACCACAATCATATGACTCACATATGCATGCACACGTACACACACGCGCGCACACACGTCTGCTTTTCATCACCATCATGCGCACACTTTGTCAAAGCCATGCTAATAGGGCATATGTGTTGCCTCCTCTCTGTTTGTGTCCTAGTGGGAGGGGTTGTTAGGAGACCGAAGGGTTTGGCGGGTGGACAGCTTCATCCCCAACCCCCCTGCCATTTAGGTCCCAAGGGTGAAGAGGGTGGGAGTTGGGTTATTGAGCTCAAGCCTCCTCTATTATTCCTGTAAGAAGGGCGAAGGTATTATCTCCAGAGACAACAGTGGCAAAGCAGCAGTTCAGCTCACCCCTGGCCTCTGTGATCTCCAGACACATCGCAGTGTGTGTGCACTGTAGGTTCAGGGACAAAGGTTTGCCCTCGAGAGCTGTCCAGCCGTCCACAGGTGATATATCACAACACAAACGTCAGGGTGGAGACTTGGTGGTGGAGGTTGTTGTCTCTTAGGCAAAGCTGGTTCAGGGCAGAAATATAATCAGTACTTGGACTGACTGACAACAAGCAAACCTGATGTCCCAAGTAACCATGGTCTCAACATTTAAGGACAGGATCAAAGTCTTGGTTTTTCCTTGCTGACCATATGTGAGAAGGGGTTGGTAGTTTGCATTAATCCTTCCTCCTCCTCATACTAACCCTGCTGAGTTAGCTAACCAGAGGAGAGCCAGTGTAACAAACAGGGAACAGTTACCTAGTTAGTTACCTGTGCTCTTTTTATCTCGTCTTTTTCACCAATTCAGTCCAACGTCCATTAGGCAAGACTTGGGTGGGTAATAATTTGAGAGTGAAGCTTACAGTTCTCTGCTTTGAGTTGTGATTCGGTATTTTGGAAACGGACTTACGATCCAAGCAAATCATTCAGTTTCAAGAGGAGCTGAAGATCCCCAGAGATCTCACCCATTTGTGATGGGAGGTCAAATCGCCTGAGACGTGGTAATCCAGCTACTTGTAATATGTGATGCTGAGCACAATGTTTATTACCCAAAGCTCCCCATGACGTTATATTATACAAAAGCATTAAACCCTCTACATGCACATTTTCAGCTTTTATTTACTTTAGACTCCTTCATGGGTTTGAAGAATGCAATATTAAATCTCTGGAGGGAGAGAGGAGCCATGTGAGTGCATCTATTTGTATACTAAACAGTGAGAGGGAGGCAATAAGAACGATGCAGAATAGAATTCTTAGTATTTCCTTTAAGTTGTGGCGACTGGTGAGAGAACTGAGCAGTGGTGCAGATATTTCAATTGGTTTGTGAGCGTGTTTACGTATCCCTGTCATTACATTTTGACCCAGGGGTGCATCCAGGAATTTAATTTTTTAATATTTTGTTAATATTCTTCAAAAGTAATACAACAAGCTCAATGAAAGAATTGTAGTCTTTTGATAGACTATAAATACTTCAATCTGGTCTGAAAAGGGATACATTTCTTATGACACACATGAAGGTCCTCCTGGGTTTGTCCTGGGCCCTAAATTTCCATGTAATCCCCATGCTTGTGTGGGTTTACTCTGGGTTCTACCAAAAACATGTTAGGTTAACTAAAGCATTAGACAGTAGAGCTGTTGGTGGTTAATGCACCACAGTTACCCACTGCTCTTAGTCATTTAGATATTTCCCTTGGGAAGTGTGGGATCAATTACAAATCGACACAATTTTCTGGGATTCATCTGCCTTGGCAGAGGTATGCGCTCTAATGTGTGTCCTAGTTGTTAACCCTTTCTTCTGTCAGCCAGGATTACTCTCTAGATTCAAAGGACAGCGAAATCAAATGATATTGTCCCCTGTACAGACTTCATTACAGACACGATGTCCACAAAAGGGGAAAAATCGAATCTTGACTTCAGATTTCTTTCTGTTTTTCTCACATCCTATATTGCAATCAAGATAACATGATCATCGTTATGTATATAATACCATTATCTATGATCCGCGTATCTTCAGGATAGCCTAGAGCAGCACATTCCTAATGGCACAACAGTGCTGGCACTTTATGAGAAAAAGTATGGCCGTGTACAAAGATGTTTGGATATTTTAAGGTAATGTCATTTGGAAGTCACACATTTTATCGCTGTGGAAATGTGCTAAGCCAGGATGCCAATTTACAAACTTTAAAAGCGACCGTTTCTTAAATGGGAATGGCAGGTGTTTCGTTTCATGGCCTGAAATCAAATTGAGCATTTTTACGGCTGCCAAATACTGTCAGAGTTGAGGCGGCACACACTGTTCCTGTGGTCACTCTCACTATCGAGCAGTGCATTTTATTGGCTGATTTGCAATTTGGTATAAAATTGGTTGGATTTTCTTGAGTAAACTGAACTGAACATTGTTTCTTGTGATTTTCCATTTCTGTTTTTTTAGTGTTTTGAATCGGCAAATCAGAACGCCATTCACCTCCATCATGCTGGGCTATTGGTTTTATCATGAAGGGTGGGCTCCCAGGGTGGTCCCCGGCCCCTCCCTCCTGACTGACTTGCCCACTGAAATTGTAGATATCACATATCTACAGTGGCTGTGGGGCATTTTGCGCCCACTGATGAATTGTCATTGTGAGGTCCGTTAGGTTTGAGCTATGTTGGGTTTTAGTTTAGAGTCATATCGATCTGTCAGTGTGAGACTGTCGTGTTAAACCAGTGCACTACATTTCCTCGTCTGACTGTCTGGCCTGATCACGTTGGCATCACTGCTTCATTCGTGAATGTGAACAGCAGATATCCACTCAGCAAGAAAAGCAGATCCGTCAATTTTATGCAGCACGTGTTGTTGAACGTTTGTGACACAGCAGGAGCAAGAGCCACTCACAAAGCTTAAAGTAATCAATTAACGCTTCAATTTCTTCTTCTTCTTCCTCTGACTCTGAGACGGGATCACGGAGGAGCAACGAAGGCTCAGGATGTCCCACACAGTGTTAACCATCCATCCATTTCTCAATAATAACTGAGCTGAGTTTTACGAGTCTTCAAGTGCCGATTGCTCCATCAGAACATTTGCTACTCTCTTAATGCAGTGACATAACAGCATCATGTTTGTGTATAAAATATTAGACAGGGTTGAAAAATGTAGAATTTTACATTGTGTAAAGGAAAGATCAGAAAAAGCTGTTATTTACCAGACGGTGAGGGTGTGAAATCAACTTTTAGCTGGTATCTAAAAATAGTTTTCACGCAATTTTTGAGAAACTGTCTCAGCTCCAGTCTATAATGTTCACATTCCTGTTTGAAAACACATGATTGGCAGTCGGAAAAATACATTTTTAAAGTTGATCTGAAGCTAAAATTATATTTAGCAAAAACTGCAATAGAAAGAGTCAGGGTTGATGTTTACACTGTTTTAAAATGCATTTGCAGTGTTGGGCTTTAGTCATTGCATTTTGATTACATTGTAGTTCATTAAAACACATTCAGTTTAGCAGTGCTAGAAAACAAAATAAAATAAAAACATACATAGAGTGTAGCTCCAGATTACATATGGTGTTTCCATATTTTCTGTTTTTATTTCTGATGTTAGAAACAGTCTATTGTGTGGGTTGAAAAAACATCATAAATAAGTTATCCCTCTAAGAAGTGTTGGCTTTTAGTTAAAGTACTAAGTGACCTGTTCGTCTCTGAGTTTGAATCCAGTCCACCGCCTCCAGTATCACCACCCACTAATCCCGACTGGCACACCAATATTGATCATATACACTGCTGTAACTTAAAGCGGAGGTACTGCACTGTCCTTATTTCACCCACGCTCCACCCTGTCTCACAGGGAATCCCCACTATAGGAGGATCGCCATTTTTCCCCCCATCTTCCTGGCCCTGTTGCTAGGCAGTTTTCAGATGAATTAGTCAGCTCTCTTGTTTGTAAGCCTCTTAAACAATATCTTCTTACGCCATAAAGCTGTGTGGTTGAGAAGGCTGTGGTGCTCTGATGCTGCCGTATGGCTCTGCTCCACATTGGGTGGAGTGTCTCCTTTAGTAAATAGATCTAATTGTGTAATTGGATCCCTTAAATGTTGCTCCATGGCGTAGCACAGGATACTGCATGTGTACAGGCTTGTTAAAGAAATGCTTGTAAGGTAAGCCTGTTAATAAAGCAATTTTAGTCCGTATGACCATTCACAGAAGTATGTCTGTAAGGTAGTGTGTGACCAGAATGAATGAGTGGGAGATTTCAATATGTCTGATGTAATAAAGACAAAGTAAACATGCACAGGGAGAACATTTCAAAGGACTATGATGCTCCATGTGTCCCTTTGGTCGTGTTTACAGAGTAAAATAGACCGTAGGCAATATTGGGATTTAAAGCAGTATGGATTTAAAGCAAACTTCATATATATGTGCTTTAACTGAACATTATACATAACATTTCTGGTTATTGTTTGCCATTTACCTCTGATAGGCCACAATTGACTGTTTTTTGTGATAAAGTTATTGATTTATGCAAATACAGTCGAATGATGTGAATAATGAACACATTTGCCGCATAGCTCATGTCAATTGTGGACAATTCAAATCAAATTTGTCAAGATGATCGACAAGACCTGAGACATTTTCATTTGGCATTATTGTCAAAGACATAGTGTACGGGGTTATGTGTTCAGGTGTTCTCCGTAGTATGACAAGTTTTATATTTACCAGGTCTGTTTTCCAAACTTTTATCACATATGAGATGAGATATGAATATGTTGAGAGGAAAATGTGTTCTTTTACACGAAGCCAAGGACACTGAGCTTCAGGTTGAAATATTGATTTGATGTATACTTTTTTTCAAATTCAGTTCACAACACAAAGGATATTCTAATTTAAAACTGCCAAACACATTGCTTCATAGTCCGAGTCAGTGGAGTGAGTGTTACTGCCATATGGGATAGCAGATGCTGAGTGCGACTCTCGGGATCTCTCATTCACTACTGGGCCTCGTAAGGGTCTCTAGACCTCTCACTACCCTCACCTAAGCTTTCTCAGAGCTATTGCTTAATGTTTCTCTACTCAGTCAGTCTGGAAAATTAAACTGATTCTGATTTCGTGATTATACTGTATGTGGTACATGTCGGATATACGTTGTGAACATGCAAACAGTAAAAAAAAAAAAAAAAACTTCCCTCACCATTCTGACTCTTCCGCTTTGTCTACATATGAATGACGCAGATGATCAATGACCTGTGATCAATCGATCCGTCAATCTCTGTGAACCAACATAGCAGCTGTCAATGTCGTCTTGCCCTCAGCTGCAACACTTGCTCTAATCGCTCTCTTCTGCCGTAGAATTATAATTAAATCAGCGTGGACGTTTGGAGATGCTTCAGAAAGCAACAGCTTGTATAACGTTCTCTGTTGCTTCCTTTGAGACGTTTTGTTTAACTGTGTAAACATAGGCATCAGTTATGGGCCGTGGAAAAAAGAAGATGTAAAAAGAATTGGAGGCAAAAAGACAGCTGGGAACTTTTGTTTGCCCTAAATTCAGAATGCTTGGGAGGCTTCATTCGAAATCAAAATGTGTGTCTTTTTTTGCTTTCTTTGAGGCATGGCACATACTCACATCTCATAGTGTTTAATGATGTTCAAGGACGCTAATGATGGAGCCCTTATGGGCCTGTTGGTGAGATGAAAGCCCTCGATGGAATTTGATCCGTTTCCAAGTAGTTCGGAGCTATTTTTTTCTTGCAAGCTACATTGTAATGAGCTGAACTTGCATTTTCTCTAAACCGTCGATGTGGCACATAACTAGCGATCTCACAAGACATTTTTTAAGGAACTGTTGTTCTTCTTAGTCACTCTGTTGAACATTCATTCACAGTGTAATGTACTCAAGTATCCAAATTACTCATTGTCAAAAAGAGAAAACCTTGTATTTTGGTCTTGGGGGATTTAAAGATCACCTGAAGAAAGAAAATGAGCAAAGAAGGAAAGAATGAAGGAACAAAATAAGAGAGGAAAGAAGGAAAGGAAGGAAAAAAGAGGAAAAAGGCAGAAAAGATGGAAAGTGGAGAGGAAAGACGGAAAGATAGTGATATTTTACAAGCTTGTCCCATGATAAAGTCTTAATAGTATTTGTAGCTGCCCCTCTTAGTTAACGTCCCCTTCTGACTGTTATATTGTAAAACATACAGTAATTATCGTATTCTCTTTCCATTGATAACATAGAAATGTTCTTTATATTAACATGAACATTTTGTCTTTCTTTTCTAGATTTGCTCTGCTGCCCGGGATCTTGCTCTAAAATTCCAAACCTTTGGCCTCCCAATCTCTTTGGTTGACAGAAAGATCTAATTCGGTGAAAGTCTAGTTGATGACTGAAACACACCACCTTCCTAAGTCAACAGCCCTGCCTCCTGCCCCCCCTCATCATGGCTAGACGGAGGTTAGACTGCTGTCTCCTGGGCCAGGTGTTCACCAGCCTGATCCTGGCATCGGTTGGACTGTCCTTTGTCCAGAGCAATGACTGTCCCCAGCTGTGTGTGTGTGAGATCCGACCCTGGTTTACCCCCCAGTCCACCTACAGAGAAGCCATTACTGTGGACTGTAATGACCTGCGCCTCACACGCATCCCTGGGAACCTTTCCAGTGACACTCAGGTTCTCCTCCTGCAGAGCAACTACATCGCCAGGACCAGTGAGGAGCTGGAGCAGCTCTTTAATCTGACAGAGCTGGACTTGTCCCAGAACAACTTCAGCAACATTCGAGATGTGGGCCTGGCCAACATGTCCCAGCTCACCACGCTTCATCTGGAGGAGAACCAGATCACAGAAATGCCAGATTACTGCCTGCAGGACCTCAGCAATTTGCAGGAACTCTACATCAATCACAATCAGATCAGCATGATCTCTGCCAATGCCCTCTCTGGGTTGCACAACCTGCTCAGGCTTCACCTCAATTCCAACAAGATCCAGACCATCAATAGTCGGTGGTTTGACTCTACGCCCAATCTAGAGATCCTCATGATTGGGGAGAACCCTGTTGTTGGAATAATAGATTTTAACTTCAAGCCACTGGGCAACCTAAGAAGCCTGGTTTTGGCTGGAATGGATTTAACAGACGTCCCTGGAAATGCTTTTGTGGGACTTGACAATCTCGAGAGCCTCTCCTTCTATGACAATAAGCTGGTCAGAGTTCCCCAGAGAGCCCTGCAGAAACTTCCTAATCTTAAATTCTTAGATTTGAACAAAAACCCTGTGCACAAGATTCAGGAAGGCGATTTCAAGAACATGCTGAGACTGAAAGAGCTTGGCATAAACAACATGGTGGAGCTGGTCTCTATTGACCGCTACGCTCTGGACAACCTCCCCGAGCTCACAAAGCTGGAGGCCACAAACAACCCCAAGTTCTCTTATGTCAACCGCCAGGCTTTTCGCGACGTCCCAGCCTTGGAGAGTCTCATGTTGAACAACAACGCTCTCAACGCCCTCTATCAGTCCACCGTGGAATCTCTACCTAACCTGCGTGAGATCAGCATCCACAGCAATCCCCTCCGCTGTGACTGTGTTATCCAGTGGATGAACGGCAATAAAACCGCCATCCGCTTCATGGAACCCCTCTCTATGCTTTGCGCAATGCCAACAGAGGTCAGGGGTATGCATGTGAGGGAGGTGCTACAGAAGAACTTAGTAGACCATTGCTTGCCCATGATTTCCCACGATACCTTTCCAAGTCACCTTAATCTGGACATCGGCATGACCGTGGACTTGGACTGCAGAGCGATGTCCCAGCCCGAGCCCGAAATCTATTGGGTTACACCTATGGGGAACAAGGTGATGATGGACTCTCTGTCCGACAAGTACAGCCTCAGCAGGGAAGGGACATTGCGGATTTCTAATATCCAGGTAGAAGACTCTGGCCGTTACACATGCGTGGCTCAAAATTCCGAAGGAGCAGACACGCGAGTGGCGGTCATACGCGTGAACGGCACTCTCTTAGACAATACTCAGCTCATGAAGATCTATGTCAAACAAACAGAGTCTCACTCAATCCTGGTGTCCTGGAAAGTAAACTCTAACGTAATGACCTCTAACCTGAAGTGGTCATCTGCCACCATGAAAATAGACAACCCGCATATCACCTACACTGCCAGGGTGCCCGTGGATGTCCACGAGTACAATCTTACACATTTGCAACCAGCGACCGAGTATGAAGTCTGCCTCACGGTCTCCAACATCCACCAGCAAACACAGCGGTCGTGTGTAAATGTCACGACAAAGCAAGCAACCTTTGCCGTGGAAATATCCGACCAAGGGACCAACACGGCTCTGGCTGCAGTCACGGGAACGGTGTTTGCCCTCATCAGCCTGGCCTGTCTGGGCGTCTACATCGCGAAGAGGTGGAAGAGGAAAAACTATCATCACTCCCTGAAAAAGTACATGCAGAAAACCTCGTCCATCCCACTGAATGAGCTGTACCCTCCCCTCATCAACTTGTGGGAGGCCGACAGCGAGAAGGACAAAGAAGGATCCTCAGAGACCAAACCCAGCCAGGTGGACACCACACGCAGCTATTACATGTGGTGAGAGTCACTGCCTATGGATAGTCCAGAGACACATTTCTTGCAGGAGCACAAATATACATAACTGCTTCTTTGTGTAAAGTGAAATCAGTCCTTTTTCTGTCTTTGTTTTGCTTTCTTTGGTCCTCTGAGACTCAGTGAAGCAAATGACAAACCGACATTTGGGATTTTTAGTTTAGTATATTGCCTTTTTACCTCTTGCCCATTTTGACACTAAATATGGCAGCTTTCTTTAGCTCCCAGGACTTAGTAGTCACTGTGCTTTATTTTTAGTACTTGTTTTGATTAACACAGCATGAGTATTGTCACGGATTCAGTGAGAAGAGCTGAAATCCAGCCTATTTGGACTTGTTTCTCTGGCAGAACTGTTAGAGACTGCAATGTTTTTTCTCTTGTAAAACAGTTTCACTGTTTACTGTTGTGCACTGAAATATATCTAAGAATTTGTCTATCAACTCTAATATAAGCTGACAAAGTACATTTAGACTTGATATACCGTCTACTGAATAATGTTAGCGATTCCTCTGTAATGTTGTATCAGCTATGATTTCATTAACTTTTTTGTACATTAATAAACAGTATGTTTGTTTTTAGAATTTAATTTTGCAGAGCAACAACTGTAAACCAGCAATAGAGATGAATGTTATATACTAGATAAATAGACGGCTTTTTACATTTCTTAAATATTTCTTTTTTATTTTGCTAGAATATGTCTACAATCACTGGTTTTGTTGTGGTTTACACACAAAAACATGTTTATTCAGAAGCAAGTCAAATAAAATCTTTCGTCATATTTTTTAAACTGTGATTTAAACATCAAGTGTCATTATTATATTATATGTAAACTTTTATATTATAGAATGTGTAATGTAGATATACTGTACATTTTTATTCATTCCAGTGAAGTGAGCGTAGCTGAAGGTGTTGGGTAAAGACTCAAGAGTTGATGGAGAGACGATGGTGAGAGAATGGAAGATGCAGACTGCGATGCGTGTGCCTCTGCAAAGCAATTACGAGAGAATCATTTAAATTCTGGTCCCAGCAGACTATATTACTGCACAAGATTCCTTCGAGTATATACAGTACACTAAAATAACCTCAATAAGAAAGAATTAAGTCACTGAGAATCAAGACAGGGATATGTTCTCTGGGATTTATTCCAAATCCCAATTATTTTTATTATCGCAGGCATTCCTCTCTGGGTTTGGAAGGGACGTGAAGTAGAGAAACTTATTACAGACTGCAACACTATTTGATTCTTACAAACCCTGCTGCAATTAGCCAGATGCTGGACATATTCACATTTCCTCTCAGCATACTGTACGTGGTGTGTAATTTACACAACGTCTGAGACTACAAGTCATCCATCATTGTGTGGTGTGATTTGATATAACAAAATGGCTTTTCTCCATCTTTATAATTTGACATAAAACAACGTCCATTCATTTGTCAACATCTCTGCAAGGCCCACAACTGCATGTCCATCTTGAATCCCAGTCTCACTGGTTCTCCGTCTGTAAAAGTGGATCTCCACAGGGAGGCAGCGGCTCTGTTTGTTTCTGATGTTGACTGACAGCTTTGGGCTTTGCGGTGCAATCAAACAGTCTCCATTTAGTCGCCCCTGACAACGCACTCAATCTGCTGTTCTCTTTCTTTGTCCCTCCTTTCTTCAACCATTGCTGAAATTGAGAAAAACATTCTTCTGGGTGGACTAAACAATATACAGTTCATTAAGCATTCTGAGCTTTGCATTTGTGGATAATAGCTGCTTTATTAAATCATAGATTATCCGCAAAGTTTATTGTTACAGTGTATGGGACGCACGCTAATCAAATTCAGAATATTGTCAGATCAAGGGAGAGAAAACTGAAATGCCATCTATGCTGAGTAATTTGAATATGGAAAACGTGCAACATAATTTGTTAATTTGTATATGTTTCTTCTGGAAAACATGTAGCATATAATTTGTTAATTTGTACATGTTTCTTAGAATTTGAAATGATAAATATTGTAACTAGCTGTGGGATGTATTTCTATAATATATCACATCCTGTTATTCTAATTTCACACTGGCACGTTTCAGGGCTGATGTTGAAAGTTTCCATTGGTGGCCACAACCAATTATACTGTATATATCAACGTTTTGAATTTGTTGAGCTGGTGGCAAAGTAACTCTTGCTACCAGTTACACATTTGGTGCACCAAGAATGATGCAATAAGTGAAGAGGGCCCTCTCTTACACTATTGCCTTTCTATGTCACTATTGCCTTTCTATGTGTAGAGACGTTAGTGAACTCATGGTAGACGCTTTAACAAGACTTGTAGACATGGAGACATGGAGGCAGCCATATGTTGGAACAACCCAGAGTGTTGAAACTGGTTTACTGTCCTCCTTTTATCTGTAAGGAAACGACAGCCCTTTATGTGAACTCCACCGGTCGCCTCATGATAAACTGGAAATCTGCTCATCAGGGCAGCTATCAATGAAAGCTTTTCAAAGGATGTGTTGGAGTCTGTACCGTAACCCATCCCAGCGGCCCTGTTTCCATGACAACCCTGCAGGTGCTGGCAGTCAAGTGAGGAGAAGTCCCCCGAGCCCAAAATACCGACAACAAGGTCAACGCCCCCCGCAGGTGGGGAAACCGTGTACGCTTTCAAAGGTGTGTAGGGAGAAAAGTGCTGTCTTAGCACTGAAGGTGAAGTGTAATAATGAGGCGATGAGCGTTCCTCATCTGTAGGCTTCATGGTGTTTTTGCCCTGCTGTGATTAAACTGAACTACAGCGAGGAAAGCCATTCTCAAAGCCGGGATGGATTAATTTTACTCGAAGGCTTTGACAGACTAATTATGCTCTTTTCAGAAGTCTCTCAACTGACACAAATGTGCCAACGTAAAAAATAAAAGTCACAGGTCAGATTCAAATCGGTATCAATTAATCCATTCTATCTGCTCCACTGCTGGTATACCCACATATCTCAGCACACAGCGAGTTCCGTTCAGCGGTTATGACAGCCGATGGGGTGTTTGGGCCAGGGTTGACGCCTGCTCGTTTCTAGCCGCAGCTCTGCTCCGTCAGAATGTTAAGCAGCCTAGGGTGACTTTTTGTCTCCATTTCAGAGTTTTCTGGTCTTTTTCAAATATTGAATCTCTGCTCAAGAAGAACAACAAGTTTGAGCCAGAACCTGACGTTTAATGAAAGCCTAAGAGACAGAGCTCCTGTGTTTTGGAGCAATGGATAACTCAAAAGAGGGGTGAAGGAGAATTGTAGCCATGAGTAAAGGATTCATGCTCTGCCAGCTCTAGATCTGATTCTAATTAGAGTCGCCAGCCTTTTAATTGCATCGATATCATTAAGAAAGCAATACTGCAGTCACACTACTCAATAAGTTAAATTCATCTGTATGGTCTGGCTCCTGTGTACTTTGTTAACACTGTGATTATGAGGCAAGGACTACAGCTTGAGAGCAGAAAGACAAGTGAGACAAGTTGTGCCGTCTGTCAGGGATCGAAGACTCCTGGTCGTCCCTTTGCAGATGACCGTAGAGAGTGTGTGTAATCTGGAGAGAAAGAGAGAGAGCGGGAGAGAAAGGAAGAGATTACATCACACAGATTATGACTTACATTTTTATTATACCCGTCTCACACAGTGTGACATTCTATTATCTTATAAAATCACACTTTGCAGGAGGCATAGCTCCTAACAGGTAAGACAAGGCTGAAGAATACCCAGCATCTGCGAACAGTAGCACGTTAACTACTGTTGTTTATGACCAATTAGTGTGTTTCTTCAGGAAGAGTTTCCTCCAAGAAGCCAATCAATAAACAATTCAGATGCTTGTCCAGTACTTGTGACTAATTAACGTGCTGCCTGCTGTCACTATATTTACACTGCTTGCCAGCCAAGAGACACATTTTATCAGGGGGGACATTTTGACACATGGAATATTTGTTTTCCTTTCCATATATGGGCTGTTGATAGGTTGATTGTGGGTGAATTTAGCCATTTGCTCTTTTTGGTTCAGTTCTTCTCAGTTTTGTGTCAGGCCAAATTGCTCACCTTCCATACTCCAGTTTCTTTAACAAAGGTGATACAGTTACAAAATCTATTAGATTTAAAAAAAAAAAAGCAAAGACACACGCAGCTAAGAGCCTGAAATTGCAAAGCAGCATTTCCCTGGCTTTGGGAATACTAGGGGCTCTCAGCTTTTCATAGCCGAGAGTGGGCAGGCTCCTTGCTCTCTCTCTATTTGGAGCTCCACTTTTAAGCAAAATATAATCACCACCAGGGTTCAAGAGGGAGTCGTTTTAGTGAGATCGTTAATCCAAGCGAAGGTGGAGACATGCACATCCACAGCTACCACAGCTCAGCATTGGATAGAGAGGTATCATGCTGGCACGGCCTTTGTTATTGTCATTATTTCTGGGAGAGCGTAGGTGCGACTTCACACCTCTTCTCGAGAGAAGCTGGCTGCCCTGCAGAGACAGCACCTGTCAGCCCGTTCTCTTAATATTCTGCAACTCTGACACGCACAAGCACAAATATAACGACTCGCAAAATACTTGAAAGCTTCTCAGCAAGAGCACAGCATACCAGAATACACAGATTATGAGGCACTGAGATACCCCCTAAACCTCTGACTCAACCCTTCTGGACACACAATTGCAAAAAAGGTTAAGTTATTGACAGCATTATTATACATCAGGGTCTGGGTTAGGGTGGCCCTGAGTCCCTTGGGCCCATGGACCTGTGCTAGATTGTCTCATTCAGTAATCCATCCAAAAAACAAGATCACATTCAGGTAGAGCTATAGCTGAGTTTCATTTTAGAAGTGTGTTTGGGCAGGGTTTCAGCAGACATTTGAGTCAGCATAACTGTGCGTCAAAATGTTTGGAAAGGTGTATGTTTATGGTGCAAGTCCACTTAAACCATTTCCAGGCGATGTAAACATCAATAATTATGAAGCTATGTGGATAGAATGCCTTCATCTTATGGTGGACATTTTCTATAGGAATGGGAATTAGCCTCTCCAGGTATGGTCCCTGAATAATGGTAAAATTAGATGCTGCCTCAGTTATAGATACAAGCAAGCATAAACAATGCCACATTTCTGATCCAGAGTTAAAGCTGCTGCATCAGCTAGCAGTCAATTTACATGCACACTGTACTTCAATATATTTTGTCTGTGCTGTGATGAAGACAGACAATGTCAATAAAACGTATACGTCAACAGAACTGATCAAATTCTGTCACTCACTGAACCAGAGCAAAGCTCTATGATGATGAACGGGCGCTTTTCTTCTATCGTCCTGTCCGTCATCTGCACCATCACCATCCTGGTGCTGTCCTTGAGAGTCCGATCTGTGGTGCTGTGTGTCAGTGTGCCCTTTGTGCATTTCTACCTTTTCTTGCCGACCCTCCAGTAACATCCTCCCCCTGATATTTCACCCCCCTCACCCCAACCCTACCCATCCCCCCTAACCCCAGCCTCCCCCAAATCATGCTG
>OMOW01115969.1:0-11095 GCA_900312555.1 Lamprogrammus exutus | reverse complement strand
CTAAACTAAAGGGATACATAATATGCAACACACAATATGATGTGTGTTTGTATAAATTATAGATTGATCCTGTGACCTTTCCGTTCATCAAGGTAGTCGAGGAGCCCCTCGAGGGCTGGAGGACTGCGTGAAAAGACCCGAGGACACTTTGAGCCTAATGTGCTAGCTCACTTGGGAGCCTCAGTCCCTGGGAAAGGAAATACACAACCCCCCCAGGCCTCTAAAGTTACATTGGGCCCCCCACGTAGAATAGATGGGTGTTGTGTCAGAGTAGCTGTATAACTGCTAAGAACCTAATTTAATATGCAAAATGGGCCAGTCAGTGTTGTGATGTTAAGCTGAACTCAGGCTTTATTATGCTGTTGTTGTTGTCTTCTGCAGTTTACATTTCACACATTCAATCTCACAATTGATAGAAGCGTGGTGGGTATTGGGCAGGGTAGCAGTCTGGACTGTGGTCAGGATAAGGCCGTGCAAGGTGTGTATGCAGACACTAGATAGGGTACGTTGAGAGCGTGACACGGTGATGGAGTGTTATCACTTAAGTGTATGCAGCCTGACATTTGTCCCTCACTCGTGGGACAAGATAACGCAGATAAAGTGCTTTGCTCGCATGGGAGAAGGCCTGGTCTCCACGCCAGAGGCTCCTCAGTCTTTCCCAGACCTGATGTGAGCTAAAAAAAGGGAAAGAAATTAACATGATTCGGCTCAAACAACTGCAAAATTGAGATGAGTGCAGCAAACCGATGGAGGTCATTGCAAAATATCTTATTTTGTTGACGAAAATAAAATGACCTTTTCAGTTATTGGAGGCATTGATTATTGCGGCAGTAACGCTTCGGAGGGTGGAGCAGCTTGGATTTTTTATCATCAATACTGATACTGGCTGATGAAATAAATCTTTTGTATTTTGTGAAACGAAATGCACCACATTACCTACCCATACTTACCTGCTATGTACGTTTAGCGATGAACCCTTCCTCAGTGAGGAATACTGCAGCTCTTGTGATCAAATGCGATTCTTGGAGCCACGCTGTTCCGTTGAAAGTGCTGTAGTCTCCCTGCTCTGACCTCCTTTACCCACCCTGGATGTATTCTGGGAATGTGTGTCACTGATACCTTTTCTTTTCATAGTCACTTTTTGTAGGTGTGATCCCACAAGGCTTTGCATCCCGATTGTCCACTACTGCCCTCACTTAACCTTTGTCTTAACTTATCCTTGTTGGTCTTCTTCGCGCTCTCCTGTCTGTTAAGGGTCATCTTGTTTGTAGACAGGTAGGTGACGATGAGGCGGTTTCGACAGCCTCTAGTCTAGTGTAGGACCATATTTGGAAGTGTCGCTGGTACAGCTGAGGTGCATTATCACTCAGGAGGGACTCATCTTAGCCACAAGTTACAAGCATAGTTTAAATGTAGTCAAGGTGTGAGGCACTAGAGATTGTTATGTTTTTCTAGAGAGGAACTTCCTCCGTTAAACTTCTAGACATTACAAACGATAACAGGTGGAGTGTATGAACATTGTGTAAGCAGGGACATATCATACTCCGTTTCCACTCCAATCCGTGTGACGTGGAGAGGATTCTCCTTCCTGAAATCAGTTTTCACAGATGTTTCACTCTCCCCCCCAATCCAGCCGCACATGTCCTGCTACCGATCAAAATAGTTTTCCCATTTTTGGACGTGTGTTTTTGCAGGACACATCTAATCCCTCTTCGCCTTCTTTCCTCCCCTTCCCTGTTGCTCTTAAGTCAGAAGGGCACACGGGTTGTGTCGACTGCGTCTCCACTCCTCACTGTCCTGTCGGATCTCCTCAGACCTTCTTTAGGCTAATTGCGTTTATACTCTTTGTAACTTAACTGATTCATGTTGTGTGATGCGAAAAGTTGCCCATCAACTTTCCTATCAAGTTTGGCTGCTCTGTAAACCCCCAGTTGGCCCATCTTTGTAATACAGGGAATAAAGTACAGTTGTGACTTTAAAACACTCGAGCACTATTTCTGAAACATCATCTCGGTTATTGTTTCTGAATTCTGTCATGGATCTTGTAAGAGGTCATTTTGCATGTTTGTGTTTCCAGTCCAACTTGTACAGATGCTTGTCATGGGAAAACAAAGTGCACAATATCACATTAAAGCAGATATGGATCAGAACACGGAGCTCAGTCTAGCTCTAACATACTTGTTCTTCAGTCAAACCACTCAGCTGAGATGTTTAGTATCAGCACTCCACATCACTTCAGTTTGGCCTCAAAAATGCACTTTTTGATACCGTTGAGAGTTCATAAATGACAGTGGCTTTAATAGTTAGTGGGGCCTACATCCTACAGGGAAGATGTGTGTTTGGGTTATATTTACCTTTAACATTTATTTTACTGGGATTTACTACAGTCCCCTGTTAGTGGAAAGTATGAGCAACGGTCTATTTCCGTCCTGTGCAGGAGAGGAGATTATTTTCAAATGCTTTGCTCTGGACCCATCCCCAGCAAATATGTTGAGTTTGATTATTTTATTACTCAAGTAGCGTGCATTGTCTTAATGCTGCAAATCATTTTGGAGTGGGAAATGTGATTTTATTTTCCTTAACAAAATGCCTTTATATACAATACATATACATATATGTACAATAGCGGCTGTTTTCGTGGTACTGCTGCGGTGTTGAGTGTAGATGCAGAGCAACAGCTGCAAATCTCACCAACGCCGAGTAGACGCAATTCAATTATTAGAAGTTTCCATCTTTTGTCCATGCAAATTACAGGCACTTTTAATTTCAAGGAGAACTTAAGTGTCTTCTGTTTTGTTTTGTGTCTGTTTACAGTTGGTGATAAAGTCCCTGCAGACATCAGGTTGACTTCTATAAAGTCAACGACCCTGAGGGTGGACCAGTCGATTCTCACAGGTAAAACCATCACTCCATGTTCCTGTGCCTTTAAACCTATCCCCCCAATAACTGCTTTATGTTTACACGAAATACCGTCCCTGTAATCTTCCCTGTTTAGATCCTCTGTAGCGAGGACTATTAGCAGTGCAATACTACATATTCCCAAATAATAGACTGATCAATCATGTCACAGTTTGTGGAGAAGAAGTTATCTCTCTCTCCTTTCGACCAAAACGTAAATAGGTGCAAGGAAATACAAATGACTGAAAGTGTGGACGGATAAATGGACACTGAGGTAGACGGACTTTTATGAGAATCTCGTCTTTAAATCTCTCATGTTGCTTCACTGCCTTAATTGGTAGCAAATTCCAGGGGATATTTTAGTGATTCTGCTATTTTCCTCCTCTCTTCTTTTCCCCATTCATGGCCATACAGTCTATCAAACGCTCCCTGCTTTACGCTATTAGACCAGCGCAGGCCATGCGTTTGATTACAAGCTTAGACACACACACACACTCAAAGGCACAGGCAGTACAGCTTTTTGGTTTATTTCTCAGGCCTTCTCAGTGGAGGGTAAAGTATTTCCCACACAGTGTGTGAACCAACCATCACTCTACCCTCTTGTGTGAAGTCTCCCCGACTTCTCCTCTTTAATGTTTTCTCTCCTCCTCCCGCAGGAGAGTCTGTGTCTGTGATCAAACACACCGACCCCGTGCCTGACCCCCGTGCTGTGAACCAGGACAAGAAGAACATGCTCTTTTCTGTGAGTCACTTACAGCACCGTTTGAGTCTGTTCAGTGTTTTATTTGTTCTGTTCTGTTCCCTCCATCTTAACCCTACCACACCTATATAGACAACAATATTCTTCCACGTCTTCTTCATTCTCTTCATATTGTTTGACTCCCGCTCCTTTTGTCCTGCCTTTTGGAAGCACTTTTGTAAAATAATGCCATTAAAGCTCAAACTGGATGTAGGAGAGAGGGAGATGAGAGTGAAAATGAACATTGGACAATGTAGACAACAGACGTGTGATGTGTCCAGTCTGACACCATTTTGTCTCTCCTTTCAATCATTACACATCATGTCTCACAGGAGTCACAACTCCGCCGTGCCTTGAAAAATGATTCATAATCCTGTTTTCTTCCGCCTCGTTTCCAATCGTTTCACAGGGCACCAACATTTCGGCTGGTAAGGCTGTTGGTGTCGTCGTGGCCACCGGCGTCAACACGGAGATTGGCAAGATCCGAGATGAGATGGCATCGACGGAGCAGGAGCGGACACCCCTGCAGCAGAAGCTGGATGAGTTCGGACAGCAGCTGTCCAAGGTAAAGGTTGCGCTCAATCACCTTGTGACACAATGTTCGGCCGTACCTTTTTTGCGTTTGTTTTGTTTTTTTAAACGAATCCACCACAGCGAAAATAGAATGTACACTTAATATCATGATGAAATCTAATCTGCTGTCGTGTAATTCAAGGTTATTTCGCTGATATGCATCGCCGTGTGGATCATCAACATTGGACATTTCAACGATCCCGTCCACGGAGGCTCCTGGATCCGCGGGGCCGTCTACTACTTCAAGATTGCCGTGGCTCTGGCAGTAGCAGCTATTCCTGAGGGTGAGCAGGCGGAGGATAGAAATGCAGCCACGTGCTTTGTGTGTTTGGCTCCAGTGCTGCGCTATTATTCAGACTTTTAGAACAGTCGGTTGGGATTAAACTACATTATGGTCTGTCACCCAATATTTCACAATTTAGTCTAAAGATCGTTCTGTCACTGGAGTGAATTATTATAGATTTAGTTGAGGGTTTTTTTAATAGGCCTATTTATTTATCTCTGCCACCCTTAATTTCCTCCTCCCATATCTCTTCACTCGTGGTTCCGTTTGCCTTCTATCTCCAGGTCTTCCCGCCGTCATCACCACTTGCCTGGCTCTAGGAACTCGCCGCATGGCCAAAAAGAACGCCATCGTCCGCAGTTTGCCCTCGGTGGAGACCCTCGGCTGCACCTCCGTCATCTGCTCCGACAAGACTGGCACGCTGACCACCAATCAGATGTCTGTGTGCAGGGTGAGAGAGCGTCGGAAAATGCCTCCATGTTTATTCGTGCCATGACGCACCGGTGGCAAGGCAATAATAGTGCAATGTTAAACATCATAAATCCATGGATTCACTCTGCTGTGAATGCTCGCTCCTTCTCTATCTCCCTGTTTCTGCTCTCGACCCAAATGAGCATTAGTAAATCTACAAGAACAAAGTTTTGGTCTTAAATGTATGTGTGAAAACTGTTTTCTCTCTCCTGCAATTTCCTCCACCATCCCTTCGTCTTTTTGCTGCTATTGAGCTCTTTGTCCTCTCTCCGTCCTCCCATCTTCCTTCCCCAGTCCTCTCATCTTCCCCATCTTGTCGAGGCAGCTTGCTGATCAGTATGCAGTAGTTTAGTCACTTGCAGCAGTGAAGTTGCATAACTGACCTTGTGTTGAGATATTCTGCCCCCCCCCCCTTCATCTTTGCTCATTTTTCACACAATTTTCTCATAGTTGTGCTCAGCCCACATCACACTGTGCTGAAAGTCCCAATGCATAATCCCGGACACCATCGGATGCCATTTCTGTATAATTGATAGTTGGTGACAGGGGATCTTCATGCTTTTGATCAGCCTGCAGCAGCACCACAAGCTTTTCCTGTCCAAATCGGGTGTTTCTAAAAAAAACAAAAATGCGTTGTCGGGAATGGTAGAAAGTTTAGCAACGATTTCTGAGTTTCTCCTGTGTTCTTGCGAGGACCGTTTGGCTCCTGAAGGCAGTGCAGCTAAAATGGCAGCTCATCAATTTCATTTCAGGAATTTCTATTTTCATCCCGCCTCTGTCCGTCTGTCATGACCACCGTTTTGGCAAATGTGGCGATTTGGAGATGTGTGTGAACGAACGCATCTCCTCAGCATCTCTGGCAGCAACATAATCCTTTCTTCCTCATGCAAAATGTGATTACATCATTTTGTTTCAATCATATATTTGGTTTCTGATTTCATCTGTCTGCATCCTTTTGGTAGAACAATCAGTCGCCTCGTTTGAAGAAGCAACACAGTGTGGAATAAAGATCGGACGGCTGACTTTGGTTATTGTGTTTGGTTTATTCAAACTTCGGTTTCTCTTAACAGCAGCTTCTGGATATTCAGGGTTAAACTATTTCCGACGCAGAGGGAATCCGTTTTACCCGGAGCGTTTTAGGTGCACACAGAGGAAATGTGCGTCTGCCTTGCTGCAAGATGACATTTATTAACTCTCCCCACCGGAGGGTTCGGCGCCTGTTTTGGCTCAGCGGTCGGTGATTTCATTACTGCATCCTGCTCTCTGTCCCGAACCCTTTCGGCTGGCAGCTGTGCGCTGCCACCTGCTGGGGTGCAGCGTGTACTGGCTTCAACTTCACACTGAGCACAGAAACATTCTCCAAATTCTTGTTTTGGGCTCTGAATAATTTAATAATGTCAGAATCAAGTGGAATGTTACGCCAGTGTTGCATAATAACGGTTTGTCTCTACATTTTTGTGTGTTTTCTAGATGTTTATCATTGACCAGGCGGAGGGCGATCACTGCTCCCTAAAGGAATTCACCGTCTCCGGCTCCACATATGCCCCTGATGGACAAGTGTGAGTATTCAGTCTCTCGTGTCTCCATAGTGTAAGATGAAACCGGTGTCTCTGTAACAAAGGCCAATTTCCTGCTACAGGCAAGGAGTTCATGTGGTGTTGTAACTGACTAACTAATCTAACCCTGCACAAACGCTTCATCACTTCCTGTCTCCCTCTGTGCTTTGTTTAGGTTTTATGATGGCAAACCAGTCAAATGTTCACAGTACGATGCTCTGGTGGAGCTGGCCTCTATCTGTGCTCTCTGTAATGATTCCTCATTGGACTATAATGAGGTTGGTACTGTTTGCACATACTGGCAACCATTTTGTGTGTACCCGCTAAGCTCTCGGTATCGCAAAAGTTTTGCGAGTCATTTTGTGATTTAAAAATTGCGCCGCTTCTATCCAGACCAAAGGCGTGTACGAAAAGGTGGGTGAGGCGACAGAGACGGCGCTCACATGCCTGGTGGAGAAGATGAACGTGTTCGACACGGATGTCAAGGGACTGTCCAAGATTGAGAAAGCCAACGCCTGCAATTCAGTACGTACTTGATCTCCAACATAAATGACAGAGTGCTAACAAATGTTCGCTGATCGATTGACATGCAAGCATTTATTCTACTTTTGCTTTCTTCATACTTTTAGGTGATCAAGCAGTTGATGAAGAAGGAGTTAACCTTGGAATTTTCCAGAGACAGGAAGTCCATGTCTGTGTACTGTACCCCTAACAAGGCTCGCTCCTCTACAGGGAAGATGTTTGTAAAGGTAAAGGCACGAGCGTCGGGTTGTCACAGTATTTTTTTTTTACAGTGTGGCGGTTTTATGCAGTTTCAGTTCTCATGTCTGCGTCTCTCCACAGGGGGCCCCCGAAGGAGTGATCGACAGGTGCACCCACATTCGTGTAGGCAACAACAAAGTGCCCCTGACTCCCGGCATTAAGGAAAATCTCACGGCGGTGATCAGGGAATATGGATCCGGCAGGGACACCCTGCGCTGTCTGGCCCTGGCCACACGGGACAACCCCGTGAGCAAGGAGGACCTGGCGCTGGAGGACTGCACGCGCTTTATCGATTATGAGGTGAGACCGAGGACGGATTCTTTTTCCTTGTTTTTCACGCTGATAATGAAGTGAAATCATCTGAAACGTTGCGTCCGCTCTGCTTTTTTCGCCATCCAGACTGATCTGACGTTTGTGGGCTGCGTGGGGATGCTGGATCCTCCCAGGGCGGAGGTGGCCGCCTCCATACGGCTCTGTCGCCTGGCAGGCATCCGAGTGATCATGATCACCGGTGACAACAAGGGTACGTACAGAAATCACGCATCTGCTCACGGATAGAATACAGACCGGAACTGGATTGGATCAAATCATAACTTATTCATTTCACATTCCAAGAGAACATTCTATCAGTATACAGGCACTAAGCTGATCACACATCTAGGAAGAGTCAATCATCTGTTCTCGTGTGTCTCAGGCACGGCCGTGGCCATCTGCAGACGCATCGGTATTTTTGGCGAGGAAGACGACGTCTCCAGCATGGCCTTCACCGGCAGAGAGTTTGACGACCTGTCGCCCGCTGCACAAAGAGACGCCGTGGTCAAAGCCCGCTGCTTCGCCCGCGTGGAGCCGTCACACAAATCCAAGATTGTCGAGTATCTGCAGTCCTATGATGAGATCACAGCCATGGTAAGAGAAACTGCATCACTCCCAGGTTTAGTTTTAGTTTTTCAGTCATTTTCTTCTAAAAGGAGATGAGATCAGACGAGGTTTACGGATCCCCTCGTTTGCCCTCAGACTGGTGATGGAGTCAATGACGCCCCTGCCCTGAAGAAGGCTGAGATCGGCATTGCGATGGGCTCGGGCACCGCCGTGGCCAAGACCGCCTCTGAGATGGTGCTGGCTGATGACAACTTCGCCACCATCGTGGCTGCAGTGGAGGAAGGCAGAGCCATTTATAACAACATGAAACAGTTCATAAGATATCTCATCTCCTCAAATGTGGGCGAGGTCGTCTGGTAAGGATGACATCACGTTCACTCCATGCACACATTTAGTGACGTAACGTCCTCGCTCTCTCCTAATCTTGCTTCTTTCGTGTGTAGTATCTTCCTCACTGCGGCCCTCGGGTTCCCTGAAGCCCTCATCCCCGTTCAGCTGCTTTGGGTCAACCTGGTGACCGACGGCCTGCCCGCCACCGCCTTGGGCTTCAACCCGCCAGACCTGGACATCATGAACAAGCCGCCGCGCAACGCCCGCGAGCCCCTCATCTCTGGGTGGCTGTTCTTCAGATACTTAGCCATTGGATGTGAGTATGCAAGTTTTTGTCCTTATTGAGGAAGGAAATGATCACTAAAATAAAAACGTTTGCCTCTAATGTTTTTGCCTTTCACCGCGATATGCGACCACGCTTCTATGTGAACGTCTGCGCTCTTCCTCTGCATCATCAGGTTACGTGGGTGCTGCCACTGTCGGCGCCGCTGCGTGGTGGTTTGTTGCTGCTGAGGACGGTCCGAGGATAACTTTCTACCAGCTGGTAACACACACACACACACACTGCTACTTTCAACCCACACGTTCTCATTGCTCTGACTCGAGTCCATCTGCGCTGCCGTTACGCGGTCATGATTTACCACACAGAGTTACAGCTGAGTCATTTTCTGAAACGTCCGTAAAACTTGACTGGCGTGTTGTTGTTGTTGTTTCGCAGAGCCACTTCCTGCAGTGCGGTCCAGAGAATCCAGACTTCGAGGGTCTGGACTGTAAGGTGTTTGAGTCCCCCTACCCTATGACCATGGCCCTGTCCGTGCTTGTCACCATTGAGATGTGCAATGCCCTCAACAGGTGAGTTTGAGTCCCGCCCAGCTGAAGTTCCAAGTGAAGCAGAATTTCCATATCTTATCTTTTTGTGGTTTTGTCCTTTTATCCAACACAAACTGCTCAGTGTGAGAACTTAAGGAATAACTGCACTTTCACCATGGTCATTACTGCTGTGTACTGTGTGTGTAAGCACTGAGTACCAAGGCGGTGAGTGAATATGTCATAAATGTGTCCGTTTTGTCTTTGTGCCGCTGCTCAGTGTGTCTGAGAACCAGTCCCTCCTGCGTATGCCTCCGTGGGAGAACGTGTGGCTGCTGGGAGCCATCTGCCTCTCCATGTCCCTTCACTTCCTCATCCTCTATGTGGAGCCTCTACCAGTGAGAAACGCTTTTCTATTCTGACGCAGAATGAGATGTATGGAGTGTGGTCAGAGAATGAAGATAACGTTGTCGTGTCACCAGACTTATTTGTTCCGCTATCTCGATTGAAGCCGACTTAGAGCTCCAGTCTGCTGGAATGCAGAGTGTGTATGCTCCAGTGTGTGTATGCTCCAGCGTGGTAACTGATGTGGAGCAGATTGCATGACCGTTCAACGTGCCGAGAATACGTGAACAGGTGTGGTGGGGGAAATGAGGTCTGAGCAGCTTTGTCTTGTGTTTCCTGTCAGATGATCTTCCAGATCACCCCGCTGAATTTGACACAGTGGCTGATGGTGCTGAAGATCTCACTGCCTGTCATCCTGCTGGACGAGCTGCTCAAATTTGCAGCCAGGAACTACCTGGAGCCCGGTAAAGAGCTGGAGAAGCCTGCCAGCAGCAAGGGCTGCTCCCTGTCTGCATGCTTGGAGGGGATCTCCTGGCCCTTCGTGGCCGTCTCCCTCCCCTTGGTCCTCTGGATCTACAGCTCCGACACTAACATGGCCGACATGTTCTGGTCTTGACTGACTTGAGCACAACCTTGACTTTGCCGTTTCCCTTCTCCGCCCCCTCCCCCCCACACCCACCGTCACTTCCCTCTCTCCTCTCCCACCTCCCTCTCTGCCTTCCTACATGTGCATAGCTAGTGTGTGTGTGTGCGTGTGCGCGTGTCCTTAGAGTTAGTGTGCGTGCCTGCGCGTGCCAGCCGTGTGTGTGTGTGTACGAGAAGGACCAAGTTTAACACATGAAACATAACAAATGATATCAAATGTTAACACTGAGCTGTTGCTGTTTTGAGTCGGAGCGAGCGTTGTGAGCGTGCGAGGCGTTCGGCGCGAGCGTGAGGCGGCCGTCGCTCCCTCAGCCGCGAGCGTGAGGCGGCCGTCGCTCCCTCAAGCTGCGGACGTAAGGAAAATACTGTCAGGTTTCTTTGGTTCATGTCAATGTTGCCTTTCATGTTTGTATTTTTAATGATTTCCGATTTGTCTCGTCACTACAGTAACACCTGGAAACCTTTGTTTTGTCCCGCTGCCCTTTTTCATAAAAGACATCCGAGGTCCATCGACTTGTACAGAGATTTAACACTATTTTATGCAAGCGTTTTTTTTTTTTATGGCTTTGTAAATTGTTTGACCAGCGTGGCTTAAGACGGGAACGCCTCCATTTTGTTTTGTCGTTGTTTTTCCCTCATGTTTACCATTGTGTCTTCAGTTACAAACTCCGAACTCTCTCCGAGTGGAACCGGCTCCGTGCGGCAGAGGAGGAGGACGGGGGGGAAAGGTTTGGGAGTGAAACGTGTGAATGCTCCGCTTAAAACAAAAGAAGAAGAAGAAGAAAAAAAACAAAAAAAAAACATAAA
>OMOW01115967.1:0-11984 GCA_900312555.1 Lamprogrammus exutus | reverse complement strand
CCCGGCCCACCACGTTTCATTGAAATCCGTCGATAACTTTTTTTTTTAACAGACAAAAACAATGAAAAACACAACAACCTTGGCGCAGGTAAAAAATGTTCTTGTGATCTATATGCAAGAAATGCATTAAACAACAGTCAGAAAATCATTTTTTTACTTGTGTCATCACATTTAAGTTCTCATTTACCCCACATATGGTAAAACTGCCTTCAAATGTGGACGAGTTAACGGCATAATCTGATCTAATATCTGTCTTTTGTTATTGAATCCAGTACGGGTGTGACGTCAGGTATCGGGACGTACAGGGGCAGACAGCTCTGGCTCTGGCACGGAGTGCCGGCAGCCAGGAGTGTGTTGACATCTTGCTCCAGTACGGATGCCCAAATGAGCCGGCCCCCTCCGTCGCCACCACGGGCGGCTTCTCTGCAGCCCCATCAGCCAGTTTCCCTGTTGCCATGACGCCGAGCCTGTCGGTTGCCACGACACTCAAGATCTCTCACAAGAGCGGCGGCACCAGCTTGAGTTACAGCACCTCCAGAAGAACAGTGTCATAATCAAAACGTGGTGTGGTATCGTGTGTGTGCACGTGTGTGTGTGTATTGTATTAAACAAGTGGCTTTGCTCTCATAGTGTGTACTGTAAAGAAACCTGTACGTTCACACTGACCAAGAGGACTTGTGAATAAGTTGCCAAATCTTGCACTCCTGAAGCCAAATGAGGTTTTTAAAGGCCGCGTGGCTCCATCGGCTCACTCGCCACTAGTGACGCAGGCAAATTCGAGTCTGCCAGAATTCTTTGACCATATCGTGACAAGAAATTTCACTGACAAAACTGTGTGATCGCCACAATTCCTGGGCTATACATTGTTCTGAGACGGCGAGACAAAGAACGTGGCATCCAAATCGAATAGGAATGTATTGCACTGTACACCAGCTGATATGATTCATGTTTCATCACGCAGTACATCGAGATTCTAATTTATTCTCCATTCGGTTAGGAATGGAAATTTGCCTCAAACAGCTTATCCGAGCATAAGGCCTAAGACGTAAAGAACTGCAATAATTTTACTATTTGATAGTTGGGTGTCTCTATTTTCAAATTTTGATCTGTCTCGATCTCCTGAAAACTCCCAGTGTTAAAGACATCAATGTTTGTATTACTTTTGCCGACAGTGATTACCTTTTGCAAACTCAAACTGCAAACACTGTCATTCATGCATTGAATCGTGCATAAATAATGATGTATAAGTTAATGAAACAAACTGTTGAAAAGGGGGGAGGCTGTTTTAAGGATAATCAAAATAACTATTGTTTTTATTACTACTCACTATAATAACTATTGATCGTTATTGTATGATTTGTACAGTTGGTTTTGTGTATAAATATTCAAAGGTTTACTCTTAGCTGTTCAGAGATTTACACCCTCTCGGTTCGTCTCGGTCAGCGTCTCTTTGACAGACGGGCTGAGATTTGAACCTTACGTTTCTATCACTGTGTGTGACTTAAACACTGTACAGGATGTGTGCATTCATATTTGCAGAGGGAACGACTCCGGCAGTGGTAGATGTCTACGCTAGCGTTGCACCAGACATGGCGTGTAAACGAACAGCTGAAATGCCTTGATATCAACTGAATGTATTAGAAAACGGTGGTTAGACTTTATGATTATTTCAAACTCTAACATGTATTATCTCAAATCTATAGGTTCCATCCACGCTCTGATGGACTGCCAGGGTATTTTTATTTAGCCAATAGTATACCTTATTCCTATTGCTGTATCTAAAATTAAAATGATGGTTTATAGATGCTAGCCGTGAGTCTGGCAGAGACTCTAATTTATAAAGCCTTTTAATGACAGTTTCAGTGGCTGCGAGTGAACATGAACAAGAGGAATGTTGCACATACTGACACTTTAAAACTCAGCATAAAAACAGTCCTTATGTATTTTCTTTTTGTTGATCTCATTGAGTGTATATGTCTGTGATGTAAGGATCTTTTCCCATTTGCATTTTTTCTACACGTGCATTCATTACCAATACAAGTTGGCTACTGCCCAAGCTGTGGTGTTTTGTTTGAGGTGTGTGTTCATCTGTGTTGTGGCTTTTAAAAAGTGAGCCGTGTCGATTTTTTTATGACACATTCAATGTCTAGATCCAGCTTACTTCTTGGCTGATTTGAACCCTTTCAAAGGTCAGAAAGCTACATGGCGCCAGTGGCATGTAGCTGTGCAGATATTGATGTCCACTGCAATTTAAAATTCCATTGATTTGGCAGTGAGGGTGGACTGTCTTGGTGGACATCTCAAAGCCTTAGGACATAAGTGCAAAATACAGTATATTTTTGTGATTTGAGTGACGTGACCTTTTACTGAAGGATCTGCCTCTCTGTTAAGACTGGGTCATGTTTTCTGACATTTCCCACACAGGCTGATAAAAATGCAGGAGCAGAGCCCAGCATCTGTCCACAGTAGCATGGCAGTACGGTGGAGGACGTTGGGTTCAGGTTCCAAGCCAAGCCTTCGCCTTGAGGCTTCAGTATGCTTCATAGTGACGCCTGAGTTGGAGAGTCAGAGGTGGCATCCTATTGTCCTGTTGAACCTTACATCCAAAAAACAACATAAATTCAACTACTGACTTAACAGTCAAGCACAGAAATATTGTGTTAAAAAGGACTGCATTGGCCCTAAAAGCCTGTATGGGTACAGCATTATGTTATTTTCAAGATATACAGTATGTGGTTGGAACATTCCATAAATAAATACACCATCCCCTCAGCAAAATACCAACATAATCCAACACTGAATTCCATTCTAAATGGTTGATTTGGGGTTGTGGTTGACAACTTGTATCCAATCAACATTTCACACAATTTTGAATGAAATGTTTGTGAAAACCTTAAGTAAGGATTATGTTCAGAATTTCAATGAAAATTAAACTGATACTGGGTCAGTGTGCCCACCATGCAACTAAGCATTTAATTTTAGTCAGTCATGGGTTCACTGCTCTGTTGTAGATGCAAAACTAACCTCATTTATCATGAAGGAACACATCCCTTCATCTTCACACAGTAAACATTTATGGTATGTAATGGTATAGTATGGTAAATTAAGCTCTTTCACCTAAGCAAACAATACAAAGCAGGAAGTCGATTGATGTAATTTTTACATCACATTCATTTTATCCTTTTGTTTGGCTTGAAATGCCCAAAATGAGCAGCTTCAAACTTTTTATTTGATAGGATTATAAGCTTTGAATGGACTGAAAATAACAGCAAATGTCACAGAAGTTGTACTCCCTTTTGGCAGACATCAGCAGCCAATGTTATTCATTCTCATTTACTTTTGTTGGGCTTTGAAATATCCAAACTAGCACCTAATGTTACTCTCTCTAAATCATGTCTGATAGCACTGTGAGCCCTGAAATGGTGACAATCAGCAGCCAGTGTTGTTGATGCTGAATGATGTCATTGTGTGGGCTGAAGTGGTCCGCTAATTTAACCCTTAGGTTTGAAATGAAAATCACCAACAGCTAATATTACTTAGATTAAAAAAAAAACCTTTATATAGCAGAAATGTTGCGTCTGCTTTGTGTGTTTGAGTTGAGCTTTTATTTCATCAACAGTGTTACTGATAACCATAATTTATCAATTCATGAAAGTCTTGTGAAGCCACATAATGGTGGATCATAAAAAAGGAGAAATTATAATAAGCTGGCCCGCAGTTGAACCCTCTCATCTACCTAGGATGCTCAAGTGTTAACGACTGTTCTGCTCCATCCCAGTTACCTCACAGGCTGTGTACCTCAGTGAGGACGTATCAAGCAAAAGCAGTGCTCCTACAGTGTTATTGGTGAACTGCTGTGCAGGAACTGAATCTGAATGGCTCATTCCAAACACTGAAAAAGGCTTTAGCTGGAGCCCGTTTTGCCCCACATTGTGACATCATATCAATCACATCAGCTGTGGTGTTTTGGTTTTTTGTGACAGTTAGAGCACTTCCATGAAACTGGGATAAAAACCTTCACCATCTAAATATGGCTTCATACAGTTAAATCAACACCTCTCTGGACATCGCACAGGTCACAAAAGTAGGATTTATTGCTAACATATTATATTGGATTACAATACATTGACTGTGCAGGTGTTTCCAGTTGTTTATTGTACATTCTTGATTGTTCCATAAAGAATCTGAGAAACTTTACAGGCTGCTTTAAACAAATGCTAATATTCAATACTTAAGGCTGAAATTGTATTTACTGTATTGACTATTTGTCTACATTGGACATAAACGTAATTCTCTGGTGCATATATGAGTACTACACTGAGACGCTGCAAAATAATCAACAGTCAACAGCGTTCCTAAATTCCTCGTTTCTCACATGGATGGGACAAATGTTTTGTAAAAGAAGCAAGGACACAAGTTTAAGTTGCAGAGATGACTGTTTTCACCTTCTTAGAATCATAGAAAACAACCTTCTCTGTTATGCTGCAAACATTCAGTATGGAATGTCCCTCTCTTGCAGAAACAAAGAAAGCAAGGCTGCTGAGTGTAGCAGTGATGAGCCGCTGTAGTTTTATGTAAACGAACAGAAAAGCGTCACAGATCCGTTTTAGGGCTGGGTGTTCCCCATCGTCCTGTCCTTTCTCTACCTTTGTTTATCTACTTAAATAAACCCATTACTCCAAACTGAAATCCCTGTGATAATCTTAACAAGTAGTTTCAGGAATCTATGCCAGTAGGACTGGGACGCAGGAGGGGACAAAATAAGGACAGAAATGAACGCTTTACCTCAGAGACTCAGTGTTAAAGGAACACAGACATTTTTACTCCTGTATGTATACACTGTTAGACTCGCTTATTTGACCTTTCATGCCTTAAATATGAATCAAAGTTAAAACATGCTGCAGCTTTTTGAGATAAAAGCTTTTTTGATTAAGTTGCTGTTTAATATTTATTGCACTGTGGTGCCTAAAACGATGCAAGCGTGTGTGTTTCATCCATCAAAGAGAATCTCTAAAGAGATGAGCCCCCTTATTTGTTGAAAATATAATTTAATATCTTATAATCATATCAGAATCAATCACATATTTCCATAAACTACATAATCAACATTACCGATGACTTCACTACCAATTTATCAACTTTCAGTAATTCAGTGTCTCTTGCTATCAAATACAGAGTAGTAATGTGTGTATGTATGATAATCTGGGATATTATGGCGAAGAAATATTCAAAAACCAAATTAACCCTTTAGAAACCAAAGAAGTGTGATATTTTTTTTTGTGTGGTGTTTCTCTGTTGACAGCCCTTAGTCTGAGTCTTCAAACTAGGCGAAGATCTTGGTGATGAACTCTCTGAAACGTTTAGCGTATTGCTCTGGGTGAACTGATGAGATTTCTGCTCCGGTCTGTGGAGCACACAGACGCACACAGTGGATTAGAAACAAGTCAAAAGCAAAATGAAAGCAACCCTTCACACTTTGATGTGAATGGATATATGGAATGTGCTAAGCTGTCCGCTATAAATGGCACTGTTCACTCACCCCATGTTTGACAGTCTTGGCAGCGTGAGCGGCTTTCTTCTTGGTGTCGTACTGTGTCAGCACATCAATGAGGCCCATAAAATAGACTTCCCTCTGCGGTGCGCCTGCATCACAGTAATAGTGAGTCACAATAAAAGTTGGTGAGTGATTTTGATCAGCACACAGATGATCAAACATGCCACAGCTTGGGATGTTGTGTAGTGCAGGAGCGTCACAGTGGGATACTTTGAGAGCAAGGCTGTTATACTTGTGCTTTTATTGTGAGAGAAACCTCTCACTGCAACAATAAGGATTCAAGACAGTCTGCTGATTTTGTTTTTCGTGTCTGATCATTGGATAGCGTTGGAAAAACATCATCCGACAAAATTCATAACGGTCACACTCTATACTCTGCATCACTGGGTTCCTACCACCAACCTCACCTGTCATCAGCCATGATCAGAGACACCTGCGAAGGCTCCCAGTTAGACTTTTGAGTTTCTTCGTTAAAAACATCACCTCCTGCTCCAACTTCTCATCATTTACGATGCTGATTTATATCACTTTCAGAAGCCAACAATCCAACAATCACACCCACTTCATGGATTTCTCATTCAAGCTATGTTTTCTTTCTGTCGCTGAAAGGTTTCGCTGTCATTCCCATTTCTATGATTAATCGCGTCGAGATTACAAAGACACACACACATGAGTATGGGCATTCTGAATGGGCTGCTTTCCAAAGTTATGTCCAACCACTTCAGGCAACCTCATTCATTTGCATTCTGAGGCCTTTAAGGTGAGTAAATCCTATTTTTTCTTATCCAGGGAAAACAATCTGCTGGGAACCATGTAAAGCTTAAAATTTAAATCTGTGACTCTCAAAACCATTTCCGCATTGCTTGTTTTACTTGAATCAGAGAAGTAAGCGATGTTCTTTCTGGTCAGAACTCACCTACAGCGCACTGAATCGCATATACGTCTACGTAAGGGTCGAATTCCCCAGGGCCCATATGTTTGAGGGAGTTCACATATCCAGCAATACCCTCAGGCGAGGTGGAGTGTGGAGCAGGAACCAGGCCATTCTCCTCCTCTTCCTCCTCATTGGAGGATTCCATCTCCTCCTCATCTTCCTCCCTCTCAGCCCGCTCAACATCATGAATCCCCAGCAGCAGGCTGTAGTCCATGATCCTCATGTGCACCAGAAACTGCAAGGACAGGCACTGGTGAACACCGGCAAACACTCTGTACACGCTTTTGTCAACACTTTTCTTACCTCTAGATCTCTTTTGAGCTTGTCCATAACCCTTTGCTTCTCCTCAGCACTCACATAGATTTTTTGCATGTTATTCATGAAGTCCACATCCTTATAAGTGGGCAACTCTTTCACCTTGAAAAAGAGAGAGGGTCAAACAAATTACATTTAACCCTGAAATATCAATATTACAAAATGCAACAATTCCATCAACATTTTCCTCAAAACAAGTTTTACTTATTTAATGTTAATTTGTTGCAAATGCAAATATGTGTTGTTTTTAAAAAAAAAACGAGATTTGGGGACTAATTTCCATCTGATAAATCTAATCATAAAATCACACCTGTGTGGTCATTTCAATCACAAATGTATTTTCACACATTTCCATTAAGTAAATTTTAGAATTCGCAGGTACAGACACAGCACGTCAGACTGGAGGAAAGAGCTGAATCTGTGGCGGATTCATTTTCACTGAGAGCTGCTGAACCACATCCATACAGATGTTGGTGTAGCAGTGGCATCAGTTCACACATACAGGCAGACTGTAACTGTTCAGGGTTGTTACACCTGCTTCACGGAGAGCTGACAGAACACTTTATCGCCTGTTTTACCCTTTCAACTAGAATCTTCCTCATTCATCACCAAACAAAGCGCTGGAGACGGTCAAGGACGGTCATTAGATGTAAAACGGGTATGCTGGGCCTTTAAATTACCTCTACGGCAGAGAATCATTTCAGCAGCACAAAGATATCGAATCATTTGGGATTTAGGATGGCTCTTGTTACATTACTGTTTTTCTCATACAGTTTCAGGTCATATAGCTGCATCCTACTTCATTCTTTTACTCACTTAATTTCAACCCCAGTTTTACGAGGCATCTGAATGGGTTATTAAAATTAAGCAGGTCTAATGATATCCCGCTTCCCTTGCAGGATCTGATTCATCATCCTGTTACCATCATCTGCAGTGAGTCTAATTACATCACAGAGAACAGGCTTCAGGGATCTATAGTTTGGCAGCATTATGGATTGTGCAGCTATACTGGGTGACTGACACATTATCAAAGACTCTCATGTTTGTCTTTAAGGACAAAAGTGGTTGCATACAGTATATTCATTAAATGACTTTTAATTAATACATATATAGTATATGGCTGTCAGACACTTGTTACAATAACACCTGCTTCTGCTGTTGATTGCATTGAAAATGACGCTTCGGAACGTGTACTAAAGACTCTGCTCACTATATATAACATATTTGGATAAGAAAATTGCTGTGCATTTTTTCAACGTGTTTTAAAATGGGGTTTGTAAAAATGTCAAGATCTATTTGTTTTGAAACATTTTTTCAAGGAGGCCACAAATTCCTGTGTGTTCCTTTCTAGGGGCAAAAAAAAAAAAAAACGTCAGCAAGAAATTTGTGTAGTAAGCTGACTTGATATTAAATTGATATTGGTTCTTTATAAAGATAGAAAAAATACGTCATAGAACTTTGACAAAATCTCACCTTCTCTTTGAAACTTGCTTCACGAGACACCAGAGAACCCTGAGGAAAGAAGAGAGCTGACAGTATTCCACTCTTCATCACTGAGCACATTACTACATTACTCATTGCCATCAATCATAAACTCTTACATGATCCTGTATGTGATTGGCCATGGATCAATCTACTTATAACTGAGATTGTTTGGGGTCACGTAGGCATTTAAGTCATTTTAATGGAGGTTTTTATAATTCTTCTTGTACTAATGCTACACATTGAAGAAATGCTACTCACAGGTTGCAAAAAAACAGGAATTCACTTTTTAGACTCAACGAACGGAGGTATCAAGAAAGTTCCACTTTTTAAAAGAAGAGTTACAAAGTTCAGTTTGGTGAAAATTTGACCCCTGAACCACAGAGTTTTCCTCTAAATACTCATCTTACTAAAGGACTTTTTGTACCTTGAGGTCATACTTCCTGTGTACATGCAGTCTGTGGCTGAACATGTTCCTCATGACGACCAGATAGGTGTCCTCGCTGTCCACCGTGACTCTGTACATGGCGAGGAACTGAGGAAGCAATGTGCTGCCGTGGCAGGTGACAACATGCTGGGAGAAGAGAGAAAGTGAATGCAGAATGGATGATGGAGAATGAAAGGAAACATCTTCACAGCAGTGGCCCAAACTCAGGGGCTGGATGCTTTGAAGAAGATCTGCCACAAAGGCAGATCTTCTTTTTGAGACGGTCTAGCACCGCAGAGACCAGAATAATGGTGCATTTGGGTGCTCCTTGTCATTTATAAAGTCAGAAATATCGAAGTTTATCACCAGGAAGTTACTCTCATGCCTGATAAAGTGAGAAATGGGTACAATTCCTATTATGCCTGAGTTTTCAGAGTTAGTGATGGATTTACTAGTAACTGAGGTGCAAATACATAATATGTCCTTTTGTGAGGAAAACTAGATCTTTTAATGTCTCCACTGAAATGATGACTCTGTTTTACAGGCGTTTCATTGAATCAGTTTTGAGCAAAGCTATATGATGCAAAGCAATATGATCAGTTAAGAGCAGTTAAGTTGTGAAATGTTCAAACAAGAGCCTGGGTCTGAAAATCACACTCTTCTCTTTAAGCTTTGAGGTTGCCAAGCTGGGGAACTCTGCAAGTATAAACCAAAATATACAGAAGATATGGGACAAAGTTTAAGTACAGGTGACATCTTCAGATTTCATTAATGCACACAAACTGGAACAGTCGATAAAATGTGGTTTAAATGTTTTTGTCACGGTATAAACAGATGCAAGGCTTCAGTCTTACCTGGTGATACTCGGACAGAATATTGTGCATTTCCTCCACCTCCTCACTGGAGATTTCTTTAATTACCAGAGTTCGGTCATATGACATCAGCAGCAGCCCCATGGCCTGGCCCTCATCCTCCTTGACTGGAGGGCTGCGAGCCAGCGACACCTGGTGGTGAGAGAGTGTATGGCATGTCAACTGCAAGAAAAACGACACCAGCATCTGTGAACAGCATCTGCCCGTTGATGTTTACGTTCTTGTGCTAAAAATGTAATACCTATATGAAGTGTTTGTTAATGAATAGGCAGATTTTCAGCCAACTGTGTGAGGGTAAGGGATCAATTTTTGGATCATTGTAACACCCAGGCTCCTCTCATCCTTCTGATGACAAAATACTCCCAAAGGTCTGCAGAAACATCCTGTCTTATCAGCACATAGTTTATAGAGGACATACAGTATGCCTCACTTAATGTGTGCTAAGCAAATGTGTAGAAGCAGAGTAGACGATGACACTGTGTGTGCCACCTGGCACATGCAAATATTAGACAAAGAAATGCAAATGGAGACTGGTACACATCAGTCGAGACCAGAAATTGGGGTTATGCAAATAAATGATCTTGTTTTTATTGATGGGAAAAAATCAAACAGAAAAATGCAGGATGTTTTGTTTGTGAAGTTTGTCTTGAATTTTTCAGTTTACCTCTTTCACAATGTAAAATCCACCTGTTTTGTCCCCTTTTTCCAAAACAAACATGAGTCAAATGGTGTTTTAGCAGTGTGTTCATGCTCATACCTGATAATCTTGTTCCTCGATTCCAAAACGCTCTCTAAGGTTTCTGAAAACCTGTGGACAGTATTCCTTAAATTTGAACTGTCTGGGAAGATTCTCTCTGTGGGGGATAAACACACATTTATTGAATAGAATAGGGATAGCATAGGATGATTTATTGTACTGAGAGATTGTAATCGAGAACACAACGGAACAAAAATGTTCAATCAAGTAACATTTTATACTTACTATTAAAAATACAAATATAAACCTACTTTCCTGCACAAATTATAATTCATTACACAAAATATAATGTCATTCTACGTGTGAAAACCACTAGCAGAAATGTCTACAGTGTGTGTGTGTGTGTGCATATGCCTTTATTAATTAGTACTGTTTATATCAGACTATTTTATAAGAGTGCAGGGAAAACATCCACAAAACATCTACACATACTTTGCACTGAGTCCGGCGGTTATTTTCAAGTATGTAAAATTTCACAAAAGAAATTCTACTTGAGAAAAGTAATATTTATAAATCCTCTACACAACCTGAATTCCTGGATGGATTAAAGGATTATTGAAAGCTACTTGGTTTTGTGGGCTCTACAGAAAGTAGACACGGGGTGCAGCACAAACTGTCACAGATAATGTTAATAACAGTACGCCCTTCATATTTTGACATCCTTTGTCAGACTCTTTAAGCATGAGTGCTTCAACCTTTTTACACTCTCTCTCACCAACTTAGCTATTTTCTTTTCTGGCACTTTTCTGGTAATAGTTTCCTGTTACACAACCTCAACTCACTTAGAGGACATTTCCAACCTTTGTCATTGTGTATTATAATAAAGTATACAAATCAGTATCACAGACCAGTTTAATTACTATTTCTGTAAACGTTTTGGCTTGTTGAGTGTGTAGAATCCTTCATAAGCTTCATATCCTCTTTAGGTGTGGTCTGTTTCATGTTTTAAAGCATTGTTGTCCTTCCTCATTCTCTTCTCATTCCTGTTCCTGAGGGTTCTGCAGCTTGTGATAAGCACACGCAGACGCATAAATTAAGTGTGTGTGTGAATGCCAGGATGCTGTCTGATCTGATCACGGTACTTGTTGAAGAGGTGGTTGGTGACTTTGATCTTGGTGCTGGCTCTGAAGTCGTCTGGAAGCAGCATGACAGGGACCGGCACCTGGCTCAGATCATTCATCTGATCGGGATGGGACACACCATCACACACACGCACAAAGTCCAATATTAAACGCATTCTACACACACATTCACCATGCTATACCTACCGAGTGATTCACCCCCCACATCAGCACGCTCAGCACCGGGTTGCTGCCTCGGAAAACTTCGACTTTCTGCTGCACGAAGTGTTTCTTCTTCGTTTTTCTTTTAGGGGCCAGAGTGTTGATGGAGCTGGAGGAGGCGCTGGGGGAAGACATCGCTCCTTCACTGAACAGATGAGATTACTGCTTGTGAAGAATAAACCTGTAGCGTCGGGAAAACACACAAACTCCAAATGGACCGTCTATGTAAGGCAGCCTGACGTCCGCCTCTCTGCAGTCATTGCAGCTAGGTGGCGCTCTTTGATACATAGACGCTTTGTGGTTGGAGCGTCTCTCACTGAGAACATCATCACAACTGTCAGCTGCCTCAAAATTATTGAT
>OMOW01115966.1:0-10914 GCA_900312555.1 Lamprogrammus exutus | reverse complement strand
CATTGCTTACCCGTGCGTGTGCTTGTGCATGAGCATCGTAACGTGCCGAAGCCCACCTCTTCCAACCGTGCCAGGGCCGAGGAAGTGTACCGTGCTTGAGTACGGTAAGGAGCACTCACACTTGTCAAACAATCCGGACTTTTGGGGTCAAACGTGCTTGGGCACGGTACGGATGGCCTAGTGTGAGTGCACCCTAAGAATTGCATTGATTTAACAGACAGGACACCCTCGTTAAATGCGCTACTTCGGAAAACACCGGTGGCAACTTGACGCATGCGCAGTATTAAAAAGTCCACTGAAAGCGCTGCATTTTCCATATACGGCACACAGACGTTTATGGGCATAATGAATGAAAGGATGAATTAATTATCTTTATTTACATTGCGCTTTTTACAGCTGAGACATCTCGAAGACGCATTACAAACACACGCTACAGGCAATGTTGTCAAATTGCCAGGCCTATGTCATATGTATAGTTTAATTTAAAACCAATACATAGGCTAGATAAGGCATGGGATTAAAAATATGTTCCCCTTAAAATAACCTTGTTTATTTTTGTCGAAAAAGACTGCATTTATGTTTCTAGTAAAACAATACATTAACCATCATTGTGGCATGTCTTGATAAACCTGACTGTGCAGGTGTCAATAAATAAATAAAAATGTATTTATTTATTTATTGATTCTTTCTTACAAAAGTTCTGATCAGTCAGGAATAGGCGTGGTTTTTAAAATTAATAGATATTCACAGACCAAAACGCACAAGAAGCCTAATTCTCCTTTACAATAATTCACTACATGTTTACAATTGGGTAGGTAAAATCGTTGAAATATGCAATAATTAAGATCAGTGTATATCATGGAATAGTTGCCTTAGAATGTGCCATAGGCCACCAAATTTGGGCTTTTAAAGCCAAAATCTTTCTCCAGGGAGGCATGCCCCCAGACCCCCCTAGCTGTCCACTTTTTCCCACTGGCTGGCTGCTCCATATCCTTGTGGAAAGCCCTGAAACCACCATTCCATGTTTTGAATTTGTTTGTTTATATGCCTTATCCAATCATGCTCAGATGTGTAAACATTAATTAAATGGGTGACACCAACAGTCACTAACTGATGTTAGTGACCGTGTTGATGCCTGTGATCTTTTAGACTCATTAGAAGATTAGCTGACCAGACCTTGAGAACAAAGGGGCCTATCACAGTTTCAAACCACATGTAATGCGCATGTTTATCCTTCATAGCAGTGGAGTAGATTACCATTCCAACTGCACAACTAGGCTCATCAGCCAAGGAAATAATAATAGCCTATATTGAAGCTCAGCATATAGTGACTTTTGTTATAAATTAGCATACAGGTATTGATAATGATACAGATAAGTATTTGTGCAGGTCTTCCCAAATATATCATTTTTATAAGATGACTAAAATGTGTCCCTACAGGCTGCTTAAAACATTGTAAGATTAGCTTTCAAGTGCTTTTTAGTATGCGTTGAAATATGAGCGGGGTGATGTTTTACATAAATCATTACATTATTTTAAGTTATCATTGAAATCAAACTGCTCCCCCCATCACACATATCAGCATTTCTAGCACAACATTTTCTCTTGCTTTAAGCCCTGAAAATGTAATACCTAGAAAAATTAGCAAAATAAAAAGGTAATTCATAAAACACACCACCACATTTAAATTGTCTGTAAAACATGTTGTAGAGATATACATGCAGGGTGTTGTAAGGAAACATAGTTTCCAAAGAAAATGGATTTTACAAAGTGTTACCATCATTACAGCATAACACAGTTCTCTTTGAGAATCCACAGGATACATTTAGCTTTTATTGTGATGTGCACAACCTCTGTCTTTGCGCTGTTGAAAAAATGGCATGGGGGATCCAAAAGGGTCCATTCAAAGGCCTGCGAAATTTACAAAAACAATGTCAGTGATATAATTTAGTATGGATGTAATTTTCCCAAAAATCATTCAATTTTGTAAAATCACTTTCATATCACTTTAACCTCTTCCACACTGTTTAGTCCTCGGATATCCCTCTTTGCGAGAAAAAAACTGAACACTGCTATTTGTCTTAAGTCGTGTACTGTATATAAAACATGATGGGGTCATCGCAGCTGCCTCCCATGGCCAGAAATATCTCCTGCTCCTTCTGTGAGACGATCGGCATCTAATCGCTCTCCCCTCCTCCTTGGGTGCATTCGTCCCTCCTTGAAATAGAGTATGTGGTCCAAACGGTAGGGACTTCACAGGGTTTTCAAATGGGCACCCTCCTTCACAGGTGTTTCGTCGATTAGCTCATGACACTTCAGGGGGCTCGACAGTAGAACCAGCATCCTGGAACTGCTCCTCTGGTCCCTCCAAGCTAGTTGCCACTCAGTCCCCACGATGTCAGCATGCTGGAGACGCTCTTTAACCCCCCTTAGTGCGTTTTTGGCTGACTGATGATAATGTCAGTTGCAGCTTACTCCCTGAACTGTACAGCACAATGGCTCAGAGGCTTGACAGCTGCCATCTCAGAAAACTGTTGATCCTCCTCTCTAATGCCTTTACTGTGGACAGGGGTACCTCCATAGATGAGTAGTGGCCACAGGAGTCTGGGGAGAACCCTGTGCTTGTAGTCACTTGTAGGCCTTGTACGTGCCAGGCAGGCCACTCTTCTCCGGTCCTTTCAGCCACATGTCTGCTTGACTGAGCATCTCCTTCACACTCTCCATGTCGTTCAGTATGTACCACTTCCCGGGGCTCTTTACAGGCTTCTTGCTGAAGGTGGGAATAACGTCTTCACCTATCTTAAATTGAAACTGTTCCTGGACGTGGTCTCAGGACTAGGCTTCTGGATTTTGATGGTTGAATTCCATTCAGGTTGCTTAGGTGAGCTCTACCAGATCTTCCAGTCTCCATCTGCCTTCTGGAACTGACCTTGCTGTTATCGTCAAATAGTCCATGAATGCCCTGATACGACTTAACTAGGCGATTCATTGCTGCTGAGAACATGATCACGGAGATGGTACATGTGATGTTGCCAATCTTCAGCTACTGCCAGTCGATAGTGAAGTTGCTGTGGGTAAAACGCATTTAATGCGATTGAATTAGCCCTGGAGCAGCTGCTGTAATTTCTCAGGGATGTGGTAGGCCTTTAGTGTTGATTCTACTCGCTTGCGTGGTACCCATAGTTAGGCCAAGCCACAGGACCACCAGGTCTCCTCGATTCGGCTTTGCGTCCTAGATATTTGAGATGGCGCTGTTCAGTGCAGCCATGCACTCCTTGAAGGCCTCGTTTCTGTACCTGTGTCTAAGTAGTTGTTGTTCCACAACAAAATTGCGACAAAATTCCAAAGAAGATCTTCCCCTACACATTCAGCAGCGAGATGGTTCGAAACTGTTTTATGTTGGTAGAGTTTTCCTCTTTGGTGATGAAGCAACCTTCCGTAATGAGCCAGCTCCCTTCCACAGGCGCCACCTCAGCCTCTCACTATGCTTGTACAGTTTGTATGGGATTGCATTGGGCCCTGGTGCAGGTCATACCCTGGCCTCCTGGGTTCCCCACCTTCGAAGGGGATGGCTGGTTAGTCAGGGCTGCTCAGTTTGTCTAGAGTTCTTCCTCCCACCTCAGGTCATTGTGTATGTCACTGTATTCCTCCACCTACTGCTTTGATGACCTTAGCTCCCCTGTCCTCGTATCCCAGAGGGGCTTTGCTAGGTATTTGAAGTGGTTTTGAATTAACTTCACCCTCTTTTTCGGCCGCTGTCTTCTATCCCTCTGCTTACACTTGATGATACCTAACAGCACAGGGAGTACTTTTCTCCATTTAAATAGGCTGAATGACTGATTATAAGGTTGAAAACACCTGTGACACTAAAAGAAAATTGGTTGCTTGAAATATCACTTCAATCCAACAATTTATATCTAACAATATATATGATGTCAGCTCTAATCTGATTGGTCATTTCATGTTTTATGTTAAGGTTTGCTATCTAAAGAAATTATATGTTAATTGATTATTTATACACTTTTGATTGATTCTGATAGACATTAATGGAAAAAATTGAAATAACCCAATCTTTCTCTGTACTCGATACGATTAGGCCTGTGCCAGCCTCAGTGGTGTTGAGCGGGGAGAAGCCAACGTCTGACTGTGAGGAAAATGAATACATGAGTCCCACCTCCCTGCCGGTGACTGGTGCTCCCTGGGTCATAGCAGGTTCCTTGGTGCCCCCCCCAATGGCCCAGGCAAGCAGCCACAATGACATGAGGTAAACAAGACAACTAGGACTCACGGCTCACAAAACTGTCCTGTCGGCACAGGACTGAGGCTTAGAAGACATTTTAAAAAGCAGTATTCTTATGTGCAGTTTTTTCAGCTTAACCCCTTACCTGTCCTGCACCAAAGATGTAGGTCAGTATTTTCAATGTGTAACACTGAGAAACATTCCTTCCTTGATGTAGTTTAAAAATTGTGAGTGCAACAAAATTAATGTCAATGACTCTAAGGAGGTTTTGTTTAGCTACATTCAAAGTTTCATAGCGGTTCTAGACGTTTGATTAATACAGGCCTAGGTCATGAGAAGTTTGGATGCAATTGCACTGCAAGAAATATCGCAGGATAGGCGTGGTTACAAGGGGTATGCAGTTTCGCTTTGGGATGTTGGTAAGAAAATCAAGAGTCCTGAGTGCAGAGAACAAGCTTTAATTTGGTTATTTAACACAGTATGACACTGGTGGAGGACTTGTCTTGAACAGGATTCTGAAAGGTTTGTTAATATTTCTCTCTCATAACTTCTGGATATGTTCTATATGGCTTTGAGAGAGAGAGAGAGATATGATTCTAAAGATAAAAGAAATAAATATACATTAGTGTGCATAAAGTACACTTTCTCATTGAAATAGTATTATAGGATTAAATGCAATTCACATAACAGAAGCCTCTATCTCTACAGGTTGTAATATTAAATACTGAAGCCTGTTGGAATATTTAGCATACCCAACATTACAGAGAATAAATAACTGTGTAGCCATCATAATTCGCAGAATTCCCAATTATCAACAATCCTACAGTATAAGTACAAATTGCGCCATACTATTCCTATGAATTAACAAAGCTTTGACTATGAATCAATATAGCAAACAAAGGTGACAGATGTAAACTATAACGATACTGTAAGGATTTAAACACCTTCTAATTAATGTACATCTAATTGCATCTTAAATGTGCTACAAACTAATTTGCAGGCACAACAAACGGGGAGGTATCTACAATGAAACTCAAATATCTATCATAACTGAACCAAATATGTACTACTCACAGTTCTTTCAGTGTTGCACACAAATTAGGACGAAGGAAAGTTTCATGGTTAAAGCTGGAAAAGTCCAATAAGCTGTCTGAAAGGCATCAGAAACTGTAGTGTCTTGATCAACAGTCTGTGGACTAACTGTGGTTCACATGCCCCTCTCACTCCTCCTGTACATGCACGAGAGGCAACTCAGATACTGGTCTTTTTAACATGGACAGAAATGCTAAGTCTGCAGTAAACTGGCTGAAGCTGAAAACACTATATACACATTAAAGGTGTTTTCATGTAATTCTGGAAAGTTCTTTGTGTGTGTGTCCACCAAAGACAGCTGGATCCACATCTTTGTTTTTACCAGTTCATGAACTCTATGCAGTTTCAGTATTCATGCATAGTCACTTTTTTCTTCATTTTGATTGTTATAGCCAAACCCCAAAGCTTTTGGGTATGATCCTATAAATCTGGCACACTTGGATGGTTAAATCTTCTCCCAACTCAAAAACATTCACTGACATGTTCTGAATCCACTCTTGAGTTGTGTTGGCTGTGTGCTTAGTGTTGTTGTCATGATGGAAAATGAAGCTTCACGTCTGCCAGAGGTCCTATACGCAGGTTTTCATGAAGGATCTCTGCATCGATCTTTCCATTTATCCTGAGAAGCCTCCCAGTCCTGCTACTGAAAAACACTAACACAGCCCGATGCAGAACCACCGTGCTTCACTGGGGCGTAGTGATGGACGCAATGCCATTATTTATAGTTTGGCGTTCTGATTAGGCTACCTCTCGTCTTTTGCCCTTAATATATTTTATTTTATGTGCAAACGCAGAGATACTGTTTACAAAATGCTCAGAGTCTTTGCTTTTTAGTGTGCCCATTGACTAAAAATGTCAAGGCTTTAAAAATAGGTTAATTTCACAAAATATACGTGACACTCACCCATTGGAATTCTGCAGCGTGAGGCAGATATCCCCCAGTAATCTCCATCGTCAAGCTTCGACAGCATGATTATTACATAGTAGCCTACTAATCCTAATAGGAGGTGGAACGTTTAAAGCACTTGTGAGAATCTCATCTCTACTTCACCAGAAAAATCAACTTTCTTGTATTTATCTCTTAACTTGATCCAGCAGCTGTCTGCTGATTACATCAGACATTGTGGCCTGTTTACAGTGTGAGCGCGGAAGAGACAAATTGCACATCTCAAACCCAAACCGTTCCCTTGCTCCCTAGGCAGTGCAGGGCAGTTCGGTCTAAATTGCCAGCAGCAGTGACCTCTCAAAGTCACTTATTATGCGTTTAGGTCTCAATCTGTGCCAAGTTACACGCTGCATCTTGCGCTTGGCCTGCGTCAGTACCTGCCTGTATTGACCGACCGTTTTGCTGGGCAACAGGCACATAACCAATGGCACCTCTCTACCCAGGTACTTGCCATGAATTGTCACAAATTGCTGGTAGGGCCTCGGGCAACTTTTGAATGTGCCATCAATGTATACATCTTGGCACCTGCTGAGCTTGCCAAAATTCTCATCAGTACCAAAAATCAGAACTGATGAGACAGAAAGTGGGTTCCACACCATGTTTGAGCCCACGCCATGTTTGAGCCCACTCATTTTCAACAAGCACCTCATTCACAGTATGTGGTATCGGTGGTAAAAGTGAGGCACGTTTCCTATTTATTTTTGAACGGACATTGCTGAATTCAGGGACATGGACATCCTGCTGGGCATCTCTAACAACCTGATCGTATACACTTTTTACACATTTTGAAGGGTCAATCTCAATCGCGTCAACCATTTTTGTTTAAGTGCACTGGACTCAATCACATTCGTATCATTTGGGTGATTGTGATTCGGCACTCTTATGATGTGGATATTGACATTTTCTTGTTCTATGTCAAATGTGACAGTTTGAATGAAGGCATTGCAGGTCTTTCGCCAACAATTCTAGTTGATTTTGTCTTCTGTTGCTTTGCTTTTTTGGTATCGGTACCCCTCATGTACCAAAATCTTCCATCCTCGATTCCCTGGCTGTATGGAAGCCATTAGGCCTTTGACCTTGGGCTTTGATCATTTTCTCACGGGAAAGCATCATTTTGACCTGTAGGGGGAGTGGCGATATAGTGCAGAATCAGATCACAGGTCTGGATTATGCTTTCTTGCGATAAAATGAATGTTTCTCAATTTCCTGGATTTATGGAAGCTTTAGGCCTTCTACTGACATAATCAGCGGACAGCAGCTGTTGGATTAGGTTAAGAGATAAATAAGTTGATCTTTCTGGTGATGTAGAGATGAGATTCTCACAAATGCTTTAAATGTTACACCTCCTATTCACGCGGATTAGTAGGCTACTGTATAATAATCATGATGCCGAAGCTTGACAATGGAGATTACTGGGAGATATCTGCCCCGCTGAGGAATTCCAATGGGTAAGTGTCACGTTGTATATTTTGTGAAATTAACCTATTTTTAGAGCCTTGACATTTTTTGTCAATGGGCACACTAAAAAGCAAAGACTCTAAGCATTTTGTAAACAGTATCTCCACGTTTGCACTGAAAATACACAAAGATATTAAGGGCAAAAGACGACAGAGGTAGCCTAATCGGAATGCCTAACTATAAATAATAGCATTGCGTCTGTCACACCATGGACAGGGTCGGCAGTCTCTGAACTCCAACTCCAGAGTGTGTATTTTTGGAGCAGTGGGCCGTTGTTTTCAGGATAACGGGCCATCAGACCAAAGGGCTTTTGGTCCAATGGGATGTTTTTCAAACAATTGAGGTTTCGGAATAATGGGCCTTTAGACCAATGGCATGGCACCGCCTCACCATACATATTGGCAGGGCTGAATTTACTGATTTTGAGGTCCTTGGCTGTGGCACCCAAGAGGCACCCAACCAATTCCAACAGCTCACACACGTACATATACACCTCCACCACAATCCACTTCAGCCAAATGAAGTATATATTATCAAGCGTACCAACATAATCATCAAGACAGGCACAGCCATTATTATAAGACTGTCCCTCCTAAAAGAAAAAGAAATGTGAAAAGCTCATGGATAAATGCAAACCACTACACAGATAAGAGACAATTAGACAATGTTTGAATATACCACATAACCACAATGCAGCAGGTATCACATTAAAAATCCAACCACGGTCACTCTGTCAACAGGAAAAACACTCATCACTGATGATACCATAACACTGTTCTCCTGGTGTTCCTTGAGGCAAAATCCTTAATTAGGTCTTCATAATCTTTTTTTATTTATTTATTTTTTTCGTGCAGATTATGCTCAGTGGACATGATTGTTAAGATGCTCAGTCTGTTTTCTTTGCTGGAGGTCCTCAAAATGTTTTTAATAATGCCCAACTTTGAAAATGACCTTTCACCTGAGGCATCGGAAATTAGGATGGTGGTTTTAATCTTTTGGAAAGCACTCTGGAGGTTTCTCTTTCAGCTCATCTGGTGACAGATACAGTAATCAGTTGTGCTCAAAGATACGTTTTTAGTCAAGTCCTCTGTAGTTTGCAGTAGGGTTCACGTACCTCAGTTAAACAAACTGTCGAGTTGACAAAGAAAGCCAGTGTAATCACTGGTCTCTTTGTAGTCCTTGTGTCTGTCTTGCAAAGCCATTCTTAGTTTGTCAGTTCTAACCAAGAATACCTCCACATGAATTTGACACAACAATGATGCTTTCACCCCTTTGCTAATCCAGTAGCAACATCCATAACAGGTGGCCAGCTAGATTCAACAGTGAGTGGTGTGGTTGTTCGTTGTTGTGATAGTGCTGGCAAAGTAACTGAAGACAGCAGACTGGATGATGCCGATAGCTCTGAGGACTGCAGATGGGAAAGGGCCAGGAGACTGTTGGCATGAACATCCTGCTGCTGCTGATGGGCTCCACCTCTGCAGGTGGATAGTCTATTGGTTCATTACGAACATGCATCTTTGTGTTTTTACAAAGGGTTTCCTTTTGTTCGGCGCTTTCCTGCTGCTGCTGCATTTTTTGCTTGGTGCATGAAGATGTGGCGTGTTGGCTTTTAGCTTAGCAGTCAAAGAGGCCCAGGTCGGTGCTTGAGTTCAAATAGTAGATAATAAGATGTCGCGCAAGCAACCAGAAACAAGACCAGAAATTACATTTTAATCAATTAAACACCTACAATTGTTTCACATCTAAATATTTGGATCAAACCTATGCTCAACAACAACACCAATTTAGTTTTTATTCTTAAACCTCAGAAGCTGTCAGATTCAGACAGGAGTAGAATTTTGGTTTCATCAGACAATAGAATCTTGTCACTCGTAGACTGAGAATCTTAAAGGGTTTGTTTCTCAAACTCAAAGCGAGGAGTGGCGTCTGTCTTGTCACTATACCAAAAATAGTTGGTGTGTGGAGTTCTGCTCAGATGGTAGGTCGTTCCATCACCACAGAGGACCTCTGGAATTCAGTCAGAGTGACCAGTAGGTTCTTGGTCACCTCCCTGACTGTAGCCCTCCTCCCCTCTTCAGTCAGTTTGGCTCAGGGCCCTGCTCTAGGAGAGGCGTGGTGATTTCTTCCATTTACGAATGATGGAAGCACTTACCTATTCAGGACCTTGAAAGCTTTGGAAATTTTCTAAGATCTGTGCCTATTGACAATCTTATTTCTCGTTAAATTGGTAATATACTGTATGTGCCTTTAGTTCATTCATGAGCTGTGTTCAAATGTAAATGGTTTGAAATACTTTTTTGCTTCATCTTGTTGATCTTGGATATCACAAATTTAAGATGTCTGTAGATTTATACAGCAACAAGCAAAGCGTTTTGTGTAAATACCAAATGAAATAAAATTGAAACAATATTGCTGTTAAATGATTTTTCTTCTCTTTCTCCCAACAGTGAGGTGGGTGACTTTGAGGACCCCCAAGTTTATGAGTCCATGTGTAATATCCAGGCCCAGGCTGGGACGGCAGAAACGGAGCAGGCCTCTGATTCGGGTAACATGCACACCAACCTATCTTTGTCACAATAAAAATACATAGAGATGTATTTTGTTTATACTATTGAAATAGAACATAATACCGGAATTTATTTTAAATAAAACTGTTGGTGATGTTCTGAGTTTTAATTATTATTTTATTCATTGTCATGTGTTTACTGGTTTTCCAACAGTGACCAGTTACACAATACAGCAGTGCAGAGAAAAGGTTAAAAACAGGAGAATAAAACAATAAATGACACGTGGTGTGTCATTTATTGTTTTATTCTCCTGTTTTATAAAGATACAATCTCCTTGTCTGATCTACCTCTGTGGTAATGGTGGATCAGACAAGAAGACCTTGAAGTTTGAACCTTGAAGAGTGTCTTGTCCATTTTGAAAGGAATAAAACACCAAGAGAGCACAACCACAGCTGCCCCTTCCCTTATAGGCCACAGGCTGAAAACCCATCCCTCACCCACTCTTTCCCATGTGATTTTTAGACGGTTTCACACCTGGAGTCCGCACCAGAGTTTGACCTTTTGTTACATTGTATCTTTGTTATGTTGGTTCGATTGGTTTCACATCGCATTAAAAGAAGTGCACAAAGAGTGATGTGTTTGACGTGGGTGTTAAGGTATCGGCATACTAC